>WYDE02000032.1:53927-66399 GCA_009867175.2 Adela reaumurella | reverse complement strand
CTCTTCCCATGCATGTCGTAAAAGGCGACTAAGGGATAAGGAGAAGATGCCGTGCTAAAGGGCGACAGGCTCGCCACTTCTCACCTTGGCACGATACTTCAACCCATTCATGCAGTAGGTAGGTCTTCGTGCCTTACATGCTGCTTGATATCTTGTCCGAATACCTGAATGTTTTCGTTTCTTCATACGCGTGATGCTTGCCACGCGCCACATTTTGATTAATTTTGTGACTTATTTTTGTCAAGTTTACTGGGAACCTTAACATTGGTGCCACACAAACACGCTGTTTTTTTTTGTCCAACCTCTACTTTCCTTTTTTTTTATTACTGAAAACGCATGAATACTAGTTTCGCTAAAAATAGTAGCAAAAGTCTAGTTAAAATTTCTTTTCAATGAAAAATTACGCTCACTGCTGAATGCTCTTAATACAAATACACTTGCATTGTCTCCAACGCCAGAAAATATTTTGCACAGAATTTGTGAAATGCATCGTACGTAGTTTTTTTTTCATGTATGAGTACGTGGAGTAAATATGTGATAGCATGATTTAAGACTTATTGGAAGACAAAATGGTAAATTATAAATCTATATATTTTAAGAACTAAAAAGATGTTAATGATGAAATACAATGAAAATTTCTTTAAGTGGGAAAAATTCTATGCGCGTCTTTAGGGTCGGAGAGCAAGATGATTCAAATTGTCGATAGATTAAGATTTTTTTAACTTTAGTATGACCCGGCAAATTTGTATTTACATCTAATGGAAAATTGTTGTCCAATCATGCTTAAAATACGAAATTCTCATCGAAATATCCAAACTGAAAAGGATCTTGTTTAATGTACACCCTATATATAAGGTAGACGTACGCCAGTCTTATCGTAACAGGGTTCGTGATTCTTGCGATATATGTTGAAAACTTCAACGAAGTTTATTGCCAGTTCTTCTAGGAAATTGAAAATGATCAAGGTTCTGTGGCGAGGTATTGACACATAGAACGATCCTACAAAATTTCAACCCGATTGGCTAAACTGTTTGGGAAGAGTGGACGTTACAAATTTTCTAGTAAGTTGAAGATTGGTGTGTGGCGAACTATTGACGTATAGAATGAAATATTAATGTATGTTTAATAATAATTAAATTTTTAATAAAATATCAAATTTCCGAGTACCAATCATGAATAGCCTACGTAAAATGAGAAATCAAATACATCTATACGCGTCTTTTAGAATTTCGTAGCACTAAACGCACTGCATGCGAAATTCGTAGCAGTGCAAATCTCGTAGCATTCGTAGCAGCGCGCCATTCGTAGCTTCTGTTCTTAGCGGTAGCGATACCACCGCAAAGCGGCGCTGCGACGAGGAAACTAACGCGTTGATGTCTTATGTATGGTGCCTCATTGGCCGGGGCGATAAACTTCTTGAGTACTTAACAGAGGTTTTTGGGTTAAACTAATAAATTATGTGCATAACATGGTTTATATTTTATTTATATTGAAGAACTTTATAGGATTTGTATTACAATTTTATAATTTAATTTCATCATATCATCATCATCATAGTCATAATTTTAAGCGTTTTTCCCTGCTCTCGCACTACTGGCATGACTTAGTTTAATTTCATTGTTATTTTGATTAATAATATTTTAATATTAATATTATAGATCTTTTAATAAAAATATTGATACAAGCATTCGGATGCAAATAGCTTTTGGAATAATTTATCTATTTTTTCCCATATGATTTTTATTTGTTTTTTATCCGACTACTGCGGTATATTTGTATATGCTGTATGTTTGTACATTCTTGGGTTCCACCGTAGCGCCAAAACTACTGAACCGATTTCAATGAATTTGCTGTCCATCGATTTGCTGTCATTCAATTTTCCGGGCTACATAAGATCAATTTTTTTTTAAATTGAATGTGGCGGTTATTATTCGAAAAAAACGACATAAAATAATTTTTTCTTCTTAATCGGTCCAGTTGCATGTCAAATTAAAGGAAATAAAATGTAGATTCCAAAAATGTGCATGATGCCACATAAAAAGTTTAAGTTCACTGAGTTAAGGCCACTTGCGCCAAACTTCTGCTAAATGAAATACAAACGTTTTTAAGTTCACACTGTGACTCATCATACGAATTTTAAATTTTCCGGATTAACAGTCGAGGTGGCTACATAAATTTACGTTTCGCCTGCTACGTCAGAGGCTTCTTCAGGAACCACTGGGAATTCCTGGAGTAGACGTCAGGTGCCCGTTGTACCAAACATAAAACTGCTCTTTTTCGAAGATTGTAGCTGTGGGTAGGTTGCAAAATATTCGGCGGTAGTGTTTGATCACGATCTATACATGGTGTAGAACACGAAAATGGAAGAATTTTTCATTTTGTTTGGGAATTTTTTGAAAACTTTCCATATATTTTTGCCGAGGAAAATTTTGATTACAAATTAGGTATTATTTTAAGGAAAGGGCAAGTTCGCAGCACCCGAACCGACTAGCACGAAGCAATGTATGGCAGTGATTGAAGCAAAGAATGTCTGCCATGAACGTGTCACATGGAGCACAATTGTCTCTACCTAAACTTCACTTCGCTCAGCCAATTATTTATATTTGAATTAAATGCAACTAAAAAATAGTTAAATAAAATATAAGTAAAAATAAACTAAAACCCAACTTAGGCTATGAACACCACTAATTAAATTGTTGAAACAAGTCGCCTGTTCAGCGTACAGCTTTTCGTGTTAGCGTAGTCGTACGTCGTTTGAAATGAAAACGTGATGACAACTTTAGCTAGCTAGATCATTATTACGAGTTTTATCCGCGTAGTACGTGGCGAAGTTGAGATCGGTTGTTCATTTCTTTCGACGACGTACGACTACGCCTACACGAAAAGCTGTACCCTGAATAGGCGGGCGGCTTGTTTCAAGATTTTTATTAGCGGTGTTTA
Organism: Adela reaumurella; assembly: GCA_009867175.2. NCBI lineage: Eukaryota > Metazoa > Arthropoda > Insecta > Lepidoptera > Adelidae > Adela > Adela reaumurella. Next base: position 63,459 of record WYDE02000032.1, on the reverse strand, counting down.
CAGCCGTAGTTAGGTTTTACTTTTTTTTTAATTTAGGACGAGGATTTAAAATTTTTTTGAAGATAAAAGACCTATATAAAAAGTATCACATCAGAGTTCATTCACAGAATCATCCTCTTTTGGAGTGATCCAATAATCAATGAACTACATTATATCATGAGATATGACTTAAATCATTGCCTTTTTTCCCTTATTTTTATAATTTACTCATTTTCTTAGTAATTTAGTAAGCTCTGCTTTTTTATATAATTCTCCACATTACTCTTAAACATTCCCCATCGCTGATCTTATTGCTACATTACGTATAATTCGTTGAAAGCTCTTCTAATGCACGAAGGATGTATGCTAAAGTGAAGGCGCGGCGACTACGACGGCCGCGCGGCGTGATGGGCGAATATAATGCGGCGCGCAAAAAGCCCTCATCACATCATAAGAGCGGAAGCCGGTAACGGTACCGAAGTATCTCCGGATTGCCTCCGATGTCCCCGTGTAAGGACATGACTTTTTGCGTGCTATAGACTGAGATGTGGATGCTTTGCATATTGTTGACGACTGATCGAGCTAGTGAAATTTGTCTAGTTAAGAGTGTGAGGTGTTGAAGTTTGTCCGTTTTACCCTTTACAATATTTAAACATTATGTCTACTTTATATGAAGCCTTATATACAAATTATTGTCATTTAATTTTTATTTTCGTCTGTAATTATTTTAGTAATTGTGTTTTTTTTTTGTAATTGTAATATCGAAGTATGACAAAGTGTTAGTTCACTCACGAACATTATAATATATTGTTTATAAGCGCGGGCTTTTTTCATATAGTTTAATATTTTATTCGAATATAAACGTCAGTCCAGACGATAAAAATATAATTTACATTGTTTCACTTTTTATGACAACTTTTATTAGCGCCACTTTTTCGCGAACAATATTTAAATTGTTGTGTAATGACGCCGTGCTCATACGCTTCGCTCTACGGTATTTACTTTTTGCCATGATCGCGGCCTCGACGCGACTCCGGCGCATAAACTGCCGATAATAATAGATTTATAAGCTATTTCTGTATCGAAACTCCTTTAATGATCATTCATATTTACAATGTTGTGTTATGTTTTATATTAAACAGAATAAGGCGCTCGATAACGGCGAACGCTCAACGTACAGGTGGATTTTTTAATCATTCATGGCCGTGCCGGGAATTTTGATGTATATCAAGTGACACGACTTAAAACTTTTTGAGGTGTCGATAATTGTTTTAGCTGTTTTTTTTTCCTTACATTTTGAAAATGATTTTTATGAGATGAGTTACTTTTAATTATTATTTTCATAATAATGCAAGCCTAGATAACGGAAATATTTTGGTAAAACCAAACATCTTTAAATGTACTTTTTAATACAATTAATAAGAAATAATGTTTTTATTTTTTTTATTTGCTTTTTATGGTTTTTATATATATATTTCATATTTTTGTTTAATAACTAAAGGAACTATTCAATAATATATGAAACTACATTTCTATTTTATTAAAAGAGTATAATTTTATTACTTATACTTAATATTAAACAGAAAAATACGATGCCGATTCGAACCCGGAATCCTTCGCTTTAACTGCCACTGCGTTACCAACTTCGCCACCCGAACATTATTTGTTTTTCGTATTTTCCTGATTAAAATTCAGTAAGCAACTTGCATGCTTAGCAAGGAAAATCAAAGAACAAATTTCCATTACTTATTATGCAAATAGTTCTTAGTACTTTGTTCAGCCTTCTTATGGTAGTACACTACACGTGAATTGGTCAAAATATTACATTTTAAATCCGGTTCGATTAATCCCATGAAGAAGTACCGGCAAGAAACTTCATATGGGTTGTCTTTAAACGTATTTCTTACAGTACGTTGTGACTAACCAAATAATAGACATCGCTTACAGTGTTAAACTACAGTTTGAGAGCCTGATTAACAAATATTTAATTTAAGCTTGATAATTATATGATACGAGATTGTATCAGGTTGTCCTAGCTATCCTGTTTAATTCTAAAACCGCAATGTAGTACAATGTCAAAAAAAAAATATAACGTTTAATGTTGAAATGGGTAAACATATAAGGAATAAGCTCTCATTCATAAAAATTTTGACTCGAGCTTTTCGTTTAGAGCTATGTGTAGAAACATCCTCTCAGGGTCATGCACAGTTAAAATTGCATCGTTTTTATTGTATGTTGGATACAATAAGGCACTCCATAAAAACAAGCGCAACAATATGGAGCGGACGTTGTTGTCCGCACAATTTTTTTTTCATATAGTTCAAATTATCTCTGATCTAGAAGAATTGTTTCCTTTAGTTAGCCCGAGGAGTTACTGTAGAGTCTTGTGCTAATAGTCTACCTGATTAATTCGATTATTTCATCCGACTTTTACGAGTTACTGGCGAGTTTCTTTGGTTTGCTCTTATTCTGGCCGGTTATCTGCACTCCTATTTATATGTATCTACTTGCAAGAACATTAAATGTTTAAGTGATATGCTGCATTGGGTACTCATTTAATGTAGGTAATGTATCATGATTATTTATTAGGAATTTTATAAATAATTATTATTAACTAGGTCCATCCATTTGGTAATTTCTTAAGCACGGCCACGTGTATATTTTTTTTATTCGCAAATTTTAATAGATTGAAAATTGTATGCTTTAAGTGAATTGTTTTAAAATGGTCACCAAAATTTACTTTTTTTTGTATTCGAGTAATAATATAAATATTTAATTTTTTTCAGTTTTAATCGCGTATTTTTAGGGCACTTACTTAATTTTACATAATCTTTTGCAGTCATTTTATTCGCCCCACTTCTGGGTGCAGGCCTCCCTTATTTACATGATATGAGAGGATTTAGTCATACGCTTCCGCTGTGACCAACCGGCTTGGAAGTATGCATATGTTTCCATTAAATTTGTCTATTGCAATTGCTTCAAAGTGTTTAATTTCGTTCACAGTGTGACCTCGTATCATTATGCTTTATAGAGCTACATGCAGGTAATTTGTACTTGTTGATGTTGGTATAATGAGCGGCGGCGCCTTACTCCAACCCCAAATGCATATCCTGCATGCAGGCTGCTCGGCCGACCGTGCCTAGGCATTCGTCAATACTCTACCGTGTATCGAAGCAAGATATCGACGTCATTTCTACGCGCATCCGACCTGTTCGCGCGCGCGGGTGAAGCACCCCACACTCAAATAGAACGCACGGTACGTACCTTAGTCGATCCCGGAAGGCACAAAAGTCGCACGCACCGTAACCGACAGTTCCAAAATGCACAAGAGCGTTCACAGAGTTGGTTGGTATCACACGAGCAGGAGGATCACGGTCCGAGGACGGCGGGCGGGGGCGGGGGCGGAGTTGCGCGTTGAAGGTGCCGCGGCCGCTCTCGGCGAGACACTGAACTTGGCTGCGCGCCGCTCAACGGTTATAACATAACACGTCTGACGTAACCTTAACCTTGCAAGAAGAAGAGGAACGAACGCCCGAAGGACGGACAGAGAGAGCGCTACGCCGGAGAAAGGGAGAGAGATGCGCCAGCGCTACGTACGCGCCGCGCGCGCCGGCTAGACGAGCCACCCGACCGCGGTCGCGGCGCGGCGCACACATTGTTCACCCCGCAAATGTGCTTTTTCATACTTTTTAACACGATATATTAGTTCAGTGACGTTTCCCAGCACATCCGGGATTGTTGGGTCCGTCAGACTCGAATTTTTGCTCCATGTAAAAAGTATGGGATAGCTCATTTTTTAAAATTCACTCATCGATTAATTGTTCAGTCAGCCTGGTAGCGAAGTTGGTTAACGCGCCGCCCGGTAGCTGTAGCCGGAGATCCAGGTTCAACTCCTGGCTGGGCCGAGTAATTTTTCCAAGTTTTACGAGTTTTTTTCTGTTTCATATAGTATACATGTTTTATAATCGACGCGCATGCTTAGCACGGAAAAACAAAAATCCAAAATTCATTTCCTTTGATTTAGAAAGTATTTTCATTTCCTTAATGTGTGTATATAAGTGGTATGCTATTCCATGTACAATTACATAATTTTCGCCCTACAAATTAATTATTTCACGAGTGTGACGGTATAAGCTATGAACGAGTGCGCATATATGTTCATATAACTGTGATAATTCAAATGACTATGTTGGAAACTTGGGAAATGTATTTCTGCCTATTGCAAATGTCTTCCTTCCTATTCAATGCCTATTCAAATTCAAAAACCTAATTTAAAAAGCGTAAAAGCGTAGGTCGTCTACCATTTTTATTTTATTGTTATCAACTTATATTACGAATTCGTTCCAATAAAGCTCCTGTAAATGTTGTTAACAAGATGGTCGCTATCGAGCTAAGTTAATTAGTGACAAAGCGCTCGGGTTACGTACGGCGCCGGCGCGGCGGAGCTCAGTTCGCGATCGCGCCTACTTTATTCTCGCAATCGCTTCATTAGGGAGCTTTTAGTGCTTTTACTCGTACTCACTCATGTAGTAGCGTATTTATTGGAGCTTCTATAAGCTTCCAACGATTTATTTTAGTAATGGATCGAGCGGATTGTAGGCATGACAGGGAAATAGCGTGGGAAGGGGTCACGATTTTTTAAATAGATTTTATAACGCCCACCGAGTAAGATTAATTCGACAGTGGTGGTGGCTGAGTGGATGCTACATTCGTATTCGCTTACAGAAGTTAAGCGCAGCCGAGCGCGGTCAGGCCCTGCATGGATGACCGCTTGACCGTTGACGCTGGACGTGTTTCGGATTCCACGTACGTAAAACTGTAGGTCCCTTCCCTCTCCGTACCGTTAGAACCACCGCACTGAATGAATGTCGGTCGAAGCGGCTATGATTTTTTTTTCGTTTTTTTCTGTCCAGTTCAGTGTAGCCGGCTCGGTTTGAGGTAAGCGCTGACACATCCTTACCTAATTCAACAAGTTGTATTAGGCTGACATCACTCGTATCAAAAACTGGTGCATTAGGTGATGTAGCCATCTGGTCGGCTCGCATTAAAAAAGAATATAAATTTTCTGACAAGGCATCATGATCACTTGAACAGGTGCTTCCCCGTACGCGCTGAATCTTCCCATGTTAGGTTCCATAAAATAATAAATAGATGAGAGACTCCGTCCATACTGTATTGTTACAGCAGCGGCTGCGGCGACCTCGCGCCACCGCGCCACCGCCTGTACAAACTAGTGCTTTGTCATTAAAAGGAGAGTTTATCGCATAAGAGGTGGCGACCGTTACCTTCCACGGATCCTTTACAGTTAATAAAGGACCCGGCGAATTATACATTTTAAATTGTAAAACGTACTACAAAATTAGATAAAAGCCGTGGTGTGGATTAGTTGTTGTGTAACGGTGTTTGTGAAAACCCAAATTCATATAAATAGAATAGAAATATACTTTATTGAATGAAAATTGCTCAGAAGTCGACTTATTGTCTAAATAATGCAATCTCTTTCAGTCGAACTGTGTTATGTAAATAGAGTAGAAACAAAGAAGAAGAATGAAAAAAATAATAATGAAACGTAATACTAATGAATACAGTAGTCACATGAACACGAAAATAGACACCATCAGGAAATTTGGCGATCATCGGCATAATCAAAACAATAGTTGTAATAGTTTAACGTGGAATCCGAACCATGACCAGCGTCAACGGTCAAGCGGTCACCCATCCAAGTCCTGACCGCGCTCAGCATTACTTAGCTTCCGTAATCGAATACAGAATACCGCAACCACTGAGCGAACGACGCTGATAAAATAGCGTAACTACGATAGGGCTATTCATTTATTCGATATTTCGATACGGGCGCGTGGCTTTGCACTCGCGACAATGCGGCTGAAGCGCTGTATGCGCACGAGTGGCAGTCATGCCCGCGGCCTCGCTCGCGGAATTGTGTCATTCTATATCAAACTGTTAATTGCCTGGATCAAAATATAAATAAATGTATGTTCGTCACGTGCAGATAGAGTAGGAAGCCTCTGCATCATGTTTACAGTTTGAATGACGAATCCATACCACGCACTGACGTCGTTCGTTATAGACCTGGCCGGTATGCTCGAGGCTTACCTTCGATATGGCAACATAGTCTCAAAGGCGTACAAAATGTTACGATTCCTCATAAGCACGTGCAAGCCATTCTCCAACCCTGCCACACTCAAAACTGTTTTACTGGACTTATGTCCGCAGCGTGTTTTAGTTTGCATTCCTGATAATATGCTCCCCCCTCACACTTGACTCTTTCATGACCTATTGAGAGAATCTCATCAGATACTTAAACATTGCAGACAGAGAAACAGCAGGCCACTTTAAATCGCAGACTCTCGATTTATTTTGCGCTATTATTTATAGTATTTGAAGAATTATTGTATCGGCTGTACTCTTATTAAATTTTGTTATTAAAAAAAAATTAATTTGATGTTGAATTTCGGTAAGAAATAAATTACTTAAATTAACTTACTTCAAGTTCACGGACACCATAACGTACTCATGTACGCATTAAAAATAGTATCGTTACGCTTAATATTTAACATTTCATTAAGCATGTGTAAAGACATACGCTTCCGGTATTGTAGAAACCGGAAGTATGCCTCAAGTCGGGGGACAAAAGGATTTTTCTTTTAAAACATAATTACGCATGAATTGTGGCGGGTTACTCGTACATTTTGATGTCCCATTGAATTTCACTTGCGACGGTCACGCGTAGGTAACGACAAAAACAATGGAAACAATTTTTATTTACCAATAAAAGCACACGCAAAAATATTATCTTAGTAGCAAGGAATCTAAAGAGATAATACTATACAGTAGTTTTATCCGTGGGTGCATGCGAGCGTGCGTAAACGTACTCCTCCACTTGTTCGATTGTTTCGCCATCGATGATTATTTGTGCTCCACGCATAACCTCCGTCGACATGACTTTGGTTTTATCCTGGTTCATGTTCATACCGAGCCACAACGAAGCCTCATAGAGGTCGCTGAGCATGTTCTGAAGCTGATTCCGGGAATGAGCGAGGAGAACAATTTCATCGGCGAAACCAAGATAACTGAGAAACTCTCCATTGATATTGATCCCCATCTTCTCCCACTCAAGTATCTTGGTACTGATCCAACCTCTGCGTCAATAGACTCGTGAAGTTTCTCGAAAAAACTTTGTATACATGGCTTAGAAGAGAGACAGGTGGATAATTTTTTATCTTCTTCCTAAGGGGGTTCTTATGGAACAGAACAACGACGCTGTTGCGTCACGCAGCTGGGACTACACCATTTTCCAGAACTGCATTGAATACTCTCTCTCTACAGTTCCTTCAGGATGGGCCGTCCTCCAGCTTTGAGGCGCTTCGTCGTTATCACGTCTTCACATGGAGCTTTGTGCCTTTTATGTCCTTTCAAGGCAGCCTTTATCTCGTAGACACTGATCTCCGGGATATCCTCTGTGTAGTGTCTGGTAAGTAAGCGGCGCACGTCTATCCGAGTCGACGGGTTTGCTTGGGCTCGGGGTGGGTATCGAAGATGTTTACAGTTCGCCATAGAAATCCTCCACCGCCTCAAGTATCTCCGGTCTCCTTGCAGTTATTTGTCCATCCGCCCGTTGGAGTTTCGATAATTGGTTGGCGCAGTAGAGAGGATACGGGCAAACATTTTTGTACCTCTGTTCTCCTCTATTACGCCCTCAACCATCTTCATATTTTCTCGACGTATGTTGCGACGGATGAATTTGCTGATGGACTTGCTGAGACTCCTATGTTCGACGGTGTTACAGTGATTCTTCGTTTATCAAGGAGCCTCAACGTATCTTCGGATAACTAGCTGCGGTGGGCCTTTCGACTTTTACTGAAGTGTTTCTCTGCAGTGTTCCTGAGTGTTTACATGAAGTCGGTGTAGAGCCTGTCGTGTCGCCATCTTCATCATGCGTCTCGCAGCTTAAGGCATCAGTGAGTTTGGCTTCGAAGTCTTCAGCCACCTCGTTGGTAAGACGAGCTTGGCCAGCGGTTTGTGTATGAGTTTGCGTCGCTACATCGTCAGGTTTCAACTCAACGTGCCACGCACTAGTCGGTAGTCGCTGCCAGAGTCCAAGCAGTGTGGGACAGATACGTCAGTAACTGACGATTTCCTGTCCGTTAGGATGTAGGTAGTCTATCTCGTTTTTTGTTCTCCTATCCGGGCTTATCCTGGTCCACTTACGCTTCTCCCTTTTACAGAAGAAGGTGTTCATGGCCTGAAGCCGGTAGGCCTCGAGGTAGTTACCTAGCATCTGTCCGCGTGGGTTTCGCACACCGAAGCCGAATCGGCCCACTGCTGCACTGTCTCCAACTAGAAGGTTACCTATTTTGGCATTAAACTCTCCCATCACGTACTTGAAGTGGACCTTGTCGGCGTCTAAGGCTTTAGCCTCGTCATCAACATTTGAACTTGTCAGAGCGTATACCTGAATCACCTTCAGCTGATATCTTTCAGCCAGGCTGATGATGATGTAGGCCACTCTGTCCGACACATTGTTGATTTCGATGATGCGGCTTACGAAACTTCGCCTCACCGAAAATCTCACTCCACCTTACGATTTTTGGAAATCTCCTTTGAATTACAGCAGATTGTAGACAACAGATTGAAGCGTAGCACTTCAGTCTCTTCGCATCTTTATTTGACTTCGCTAAGACGGAAGATATCCCTTTTAACATGGAACAGTTCTTGTTCAAGCTCGACAGTCTTGCGTGCGTTCTCAGAGTCAGTGTATTTAGGGTAGCTATATTCATTTGGGTGTGGCGGCCAAGTCCATCCCGGTGATTCTTAGCACTCTTCGCACCGCCCTAACCAAGGCCGACGCTACGATGATTCGGAATAGCGGGGCCGCCGAGATCTAAGGGCCGTGATTTTATTGTACTTATAATTTGAAGGTATTTTAGCAATATAACGCCCCACTGGCCAGGTGTCTTGGGCGTATCTTCCGCTCTTGTTAACCCTGGGATGGTAATCGGAGGATTACAATTCGGACAATTTCGGGATTGTAATCGGCGATTACAATCCCGTGTTTCCAGGGTGCGTCGCTTGGTGGTAAGAGTCGGAATGGGACCTGCAACTCTTCCCCACTGCTCCTGGCAAATCGTTTGATTGTCGAGGTTCAACGAAGTCCAGTTTGAGATCCCGTTTGCATCCCTACAATACAAAACAATACAATATAAAATATTTTAATATTATAGTATTACAGGTCAAAGAAACAATCAGAAAATATCATAACCAGGTTGTTCATTTATTTTTAAATTATACAATATGTTCATCCACGCACACATTTCTTACACACACACACCCTCACCCTAACACACACACCCTAACACACACTCGCATACACAAACTTTACTTCAGGTTTGGAGTACCTTAGTTATAATATGTAAAAAAATATATTTTGTAATAACAGTTACATATAATCAATACCAATTTGTCAGCCTTAATAGCTCAGTGGTGCAGAGAGTCAACTGTCGCTATTGCTTGTTAAGCAACGCTGGGTGCGGTC
>WYDE02000032.1:33535-47320 GCA_009867175.2 Adela reaumurella | reverse complement strand
CTACGAGCTTAGCAAACGTACGTCTGTTCGAAACGTCGGACAATCCGATAAAGTCGCCGCGAGAAGAGCCGGAAATGTTCAAAATGTTTTTCAGCTACCACGGTAATTTAAAAAGTATTAAGTAGGTACTTATAATGATAAATGTATGAAAAAAAAAATTACTTCCAGACTCTACACCGGCAGACTCTATTTCGGTTTTATGCAAGTTTATCCACCTAACCTAACCGATACTATCTAGTGACTACCATCAATCTATCTAAATCTATTACAACAAATTGTAATAGTGCTGTAGTCGGGTTCATGCAGCTATTTTTCCCCTAACAAAACCATTGACTTTTTGACCCTTCCTTTTGACCTACGCATAAGTGGATAAGCACTATATTCTTTTAAAAATCTGTCCTAATTTTTTGGATAGAAATAGTATATGGGTTGTAGTTTGACATAGGCTACTTTCTTTTACCATCGAGTTCGTGCGCGTGAAATTTAATGCTTACGAAGCCGAGAATAAAAGGAAGTAAAGAATAAAAGGCCCTAAGAATTTATCTATTCATATATCGAAGTAAATAAATAACAATAAAATAAAAATGTATTTATTTTACAAATCTCCTACCAAAAAATTGCAACAGCGTATTATTGCGCAGAGATACTTATTTATATTATGGACGAAGACAGTAAAAAAGGTTTGGCACATCTATTCTATTAAAAGGAAGTAAAGAATAAAGGGCCCTAAATCTATTCATGTATCGAAGTACTGGTTGCCACACTGATGTTAGAAAAAATTCTTTGATATCCGTACGAATGCAGCAGAAAAAGAAACCGTACTAACATGAAGCCTAGCACGACCTAGCCTAGATCGACTGACTGGGTGCGTCAAAAACACGAGTGCGTGCATTCAGCTTTGTGAGAAGACGTTTTGAGAGCTTTGCAATATTTATTATTTTTGGTACTCGTCTTGTGTTCAAGGGGCCACGACAACAAAGGTGCGAGGTGTAGTTATAAGAGTGTATGTAATTAGTAATTGCAAGGCGAGTGAGTTGAGTTGCGACTGAATAACAACAACTCAATTGGACGCACAGGGTGAGCCCGCTAATTAAATTTCGTTCACAATAAATCTTGTGTGAAAACGCTTCGTGGCCGTAATTTGCGGAATGAGCCGCATCCTCGACACGGCGCACCGCACCAGGGTAATCTGCTCCGCTATAAATCAATCAGTGTGCACCACACACACACAACGCACCTTCTCAGTTTATGTAATGTGGCCCACTTGACGACCGAACAACACCTTGCCTTAATCTGTTGTTACAAAAATGCAGCTTTTGTATTTTGTTGAGACAGGCGCGTATTCACCTATGGGCGGAGTGGGCTCGGCCCACGCTCCAAATTTTGAGGGGCGACGTCGGTTGCCGGATTACAATAATATATAATGTGAAGCTCTCAAAACTTCTTCTCATAAAACTGAGTGCACCCACTCCGGAGATGACAAGGCAGACACTAGGCGATTAATTGAATGGAGCCACTCAACTGAGAGGTCTTCTTAACCATTTGGCGGCGACATCCGATCCGGCTGCGACGGGTTTGGCTTTCAAAATATACCCAATGTGGGGTATATTTTGTAGTGCGAATATTTTGAAAGCATCTACTAAATATATCCACCTGCGACTATATATGCGACTTGTGGGTGGTGGGTAAAAATATACCCAGCTACGGTTATATTTTCAAAGCTCTACAAAATATTCCCGACCAAAACCCAGTGGGGAATTTTCCACGAGGTATATTTATAAGTACGCGGTCGGAGTAGGAACAACACGCCGTACGATTGAGGTAGTGCTCGGTGAGACAGGATAGTTAACAGGGGCAAGGTGGCGAGGTGGCGAGGTGGCGAGGTGGCGAGGTGGCGAGGTGGAGAGGTGGAGAGGTGGTAGGTGGTGACCCGCGCGCGGAGCACGAGCGTCATTATGCTGTCAGTGCGGTAAACTCGACTCGAGCGCCATCTCTGAATTATGCCAACTGCTCTGATTGCAGGACCTACCTACATATAGTTCGACAAAGATCATTTTGCACGTGGCTGAGGGCGCCACTGTCGCGTTATCGCTTATAAAAAGTTGCGTTTAGTATGACGACCCCTTAGTTTAATCGAAATTCCACGTGCAAAAACATCTATGTCGGACTATACGCCTACAATCCGTAGACTCCATAGATAGAGCGATGAAAACGCTGGTGAACACAGGCCTATTGAAACCGACAGAAAAATCTTCATATGATTGACTACCCCCATAATAGAACTAAACCGGTGAGCAGTGAGGACCTTTATTTTGCGGTAAGGTCGAGGTCCAGTCGACAAGTCTAACTTCTGTGCAACATAGACTTTGGACCCGATCACGTGACCGAAGAGCTCGAGGTGAAAGAGATACGTATTTTTCTTGTATTGTTCGTCTCATATTGCACAACACGGTCGGCGGCGGCTCAGCGCGTCGGGCCTCTCTCTACCGCGACCGCTGCACTTGAAAATTGGCGGGAAAACGATGCACAGATATTAAACAACGCGTGTGTACCTAACGTAACCTTTGCTCGAAAATTATATTGGGTATTTAAGAGTATTAAAGTATGAAGTAGGTACACACGTAACTTACGTGACTTAATAATTCCATACACTGTTGCTCATTACCTACGATCCGTGCCAAACAACTTGTAACAACTTGTGTAGGCGCCTTGCCTTCTTTTATTATATTGACTATTTCATTTTGATCTAACATTTTTCTATTCTATATTTTTTTTGGATACCTGACATACAAAAAACATGTAGAATAGAAAAATGTTAGAACTTGATAAGCTCTATTCAACAACATTAAAATATAAAAATTTGCATTTAAGCGCAACTTGGTCTATTGTTACATTTTGCCATATTAACTACTTCAGAAACTTGAAGTGCGAATAGTAAGAAAATCACATAAGTACCACTATGTAATTGTCTAAAATTCAAATTCACAGGAACATGTCTGGCCGAACTATAATATTTACTAGCTATGCCTGCGGCTCCGCCCGCGTTAAAGTCCGAGCTCTCTAATATTTCAGCTCTCTGCTCGCTCCCTATACTAAATATAGTGATAATAAGTAGCCTATATGTGATGGGAAAAATTAAACTTTACTTAGACAAAAACCGCATCAAAATCGGTCAAGGGATTCTCGAGTTATAGAAGGACAGACAGGACTGACTGACTACTGAGGACGCCAGAAGTTGCATTTTATAATAGTATAGGGAAGTTAACATGAAATACAGAATTTTTTATTTTTCAAACTCCATCCCGACTTTTCGTTCTCTAGTGGGTACCAATATCTAAATCTATGGAATTACACATGCTAGTGGGTTTGTGCTTCACCAACCGCAAACATGGTGTCAGAAACGGGGTCCAATCAGTCAAACTTGATAATGTTGGTTATCGGGTATTCACGGTACGGCGGAGGCGGCGCAGTTATTTTCACAGCCTCATCTTCCATATTGCGGGAAGGTAGGGATGGAGAGAGGTCGTCGGCTCTCACTCGATCAGATTTATAGCCGCAAATTTAGCAATATCTCATCGGCTTACCTTTCAACCTTAACATCTTGATAGCCCTGCCTGCGCCCCGCGCGCGCGCTGAGTGCGAAGACGCGACCTCATTCCCTACCTATAGATACATCTGCTACTATAACCGGTTCGCTCTCGTCTGAGAATATCGGTCATTCACCCGTTCTTACCAATGTACTGGTATTTGCAGAAGCGATACTTCCCTATGTTCTGCGTATTGAGCGAATTATTGTCGCTAGCTTAATGTGGTAGCCGGGCGGCCGCCACTTAACGCCGCACACACGCCTCTCTTAGCATGTGTGCGTGCTGAGAGGAAGGGGTCAATGATCGATATTCTCATACTGGAGCGCACCGAGTATACCAACCACCTGTGCGTTATTTATTATATACCTATAAGTAATATATCTGTTCATAATTTGTACTGAAACTAGTATAGTAAATTAAATTGATAAATGGAATAAAATACACATACATTTGCAACGATTTTTAAACACAAGACAAAAGATAGAGAGAAAAAATAAATCCGCCAAAATACTTAGGTACTTACTCCCAAATAGATTTCTATTTTACCAAACTATACAAGTTTCATACATAGGTACATATAGTTTCAGGCGTAGGTATAAAGTATACCGATAGATCACTGGACCCGGTTTCTACTAAGTGTCCCGAAGGTATTCAACTATCGCTTCCTAAAGTATTTCAAATAAGTATTGTTATTAGTTCATAGTAGTTCGTAGTTCAAGTAAGTATTTTAATTTAGTTATTTAATTGTAATTTTGATAAACTTGAATATCTTAAACGAAAAATAATTATACCGGTACTGTACCGAGTGGGACCGGTACTTTACCGTGTGGGACCGGTACTGTACCATGTGGAGGCGGTACTTAAAAGAATGACCCCACTGCATCTCTTCCCGAGCATGTATAAAAGGCGACTAAGGGATAAGGACAAGATGCCGTGCTAAAGGGCGACAGGATCGCCACCTATCACCCTGGAACGGTACTTCTACACATTCATGCAGTAATGAGTCTTCGTGCCTTACATGCTGCTTGATATCTTATCCGAATAACTTGCGAAATTTGGTGGTCGGTGTTGTGTTGTAATTTACCGGAGTTCTTGCAGCACAACACCGATTGCTCTGCTTACCCCGATTTTCGGGATTCAGCGTGAGTGATATGTATTTATGTATGTAATGCGATTTTCACAATATTTTTCGTTGTTGTCTGAACCTGCACCTTATCAATTTCATCACGATACCAAAAACATAACCGGCCAAGTGCGACCTTCACGCATCGAGGTCAGAGGTTGCCTAAAAACACGCGGCCAGAGTCGAGAGCGCAGGTAGTATATAGAAAATAGTATGTCATTATCCGAGTGCAGTCTTTTGACGATGAATAAAAAAATAAACAAAAGTGAAATCAATATTAAGTGGGCAGACAGGAGAACCTTGAAAAGAGAGAAAGAGAGAGAGAGAGAGAAAGAGAGAGAGATAGTGAGAGAGAGAGAGAGAGAGAGAGAGGAGAGAGAGAGATATTCCTAGACTAGATAGAATACTCTACCGATGTGATGCTGAGTACCTGTGTACTTCGAGAATTTCAAGTAAACCAAGTTCTCAACAGTCGATTGAACATTTTAATAAACACGGCTTCGCTGTCTCGGGGTAGGACGGAAGACATCTTCTGGAAAAGTGTTCGCTCGCTACATTAGCAAAAACGGACGGAGAGATGTGCTATTTTACGCTGGAGTATTATTTTTCTGCATACGCCTCGAGCGAGCGAATTCTAAAGGCTTAATTAAATGTGCGAACGTGAAGTGCCTAATTTATTCTCCAGAAATCGAACGCCCGACTCCGGCGCCTAATTAAATTTCAAAGGAGAAACAAAATTATTCGCTTCCGACCCTATATTCGGGCGCAACATTGAAAGTTAACGCCGCCGTGACTTATGAAATATATTTCCTCGGGCGAAACTGACAAAGTGTTCGATTATTGTTGTCACTTACCCGGTAATAGGGTAAGCGTTTTACTGCGTCGGGCGGTCCTGGGCCCGGGGTGCGGCGCTGGCGGGGCGGAAATGGGCGCCCTCATAAATACGCATTAAAAAGGGCCACGCTATTACAGCCTCAGTTTGTTGTAACGAGAACGCACGAGGCGCTGTCAAATAAAAAATTCAAATGCTATATTGGCGTGAAAATGAAGCGCCGTACGGTCGGAAAAGCTTGCGCCGGCGCCCGCCCCAACAGTCAAAACTTTCAAATGCGAAGCTTTTGCGTTTCGCGGCTTTCCTATATTCACATATCTCCGTGTTTATATTAAAATTATATTGAGTATTTTGTCTATAGAGATGTTTCTCGAAGTGTCTGAATATTTTTCGTGTAAGAAAGAGGCGTCGCCGTTTCTGCTAACGGTAAGGCTCTACTCGAATCGGGTCGCGTCGAGCGTTTGTTTTCGTTAAGGGCTGACGATATTTTTCCCTTTTAGTGTAAAGCCCGCGGATATTGGCTTTAATTTATAAAAGTTCCATCTCCGGCTTTCGGGGTGCTCCGTAGAACGCTGGGATTTATTCGTCGTAAGAGCGACGAAGACGTGCTGCGTCGTAGGCGCAGTGGAACGTGCTTTTTACCTACTAGCGAGCGAAACGTGTCAGCATAAGTGTGATTTTAATTTAGTACGCGAAGTAAGGTAATTATTATTGAAAAGGCTAGGGGAGGTGGGTGATGCCAAGCCGCGCGCGCCTCCACCCCCGCCGCCGCCTTGCGGACAATTCACGAGCGAACGAGAAGCTCGCGGAGGCGCCCCTTCCGGTCGAGGCTGAAAGCGCTCAGGGCTTGCAAATTGGCAAAATGGAATCTACGTTATTAGAAATAATACGATTTGATAATATTCAATTATACTAATTGAATAGTCAAAATAAAAAGCTCTCGCTTCCAGTAGCGTTCACCCCCTCCTGCGCCTCACGCCCCCCGCCGCGACAGTTCGCTAGTTCGCTTTTTAGGTGCACGTCCTGACTGGGCTGGGATTCGTAGGATTCACCTCGCGTGAGAAATTACAGATTATCTAATCATTAAGTATAGGTGAACTGTCAAAAATGGTGAAAAGTTTTCACTTCATGAATAGTTTTGTATGCAAACTCACTTGAAATAAACTCGGGTGAATTGTAGGAATAGACCCCCTGGTTATTCTACCAAAAAACCCGCAATCACGGAAAATGGTTCGCACCTTTAACTCTCTGTCTAATCGCTCCCGTGCGAGCGAGTGAACACCATGGTAAACGATGTCAGACCGTTTTACACATGGCGGGTGTAAAACGACCCAGAGATAGTGTTCTAGGAGGCAGTTAAAAAAATCACCTGATTCTGTTATGAAAATTATTTCTTATGAGTATATAATGTGTGTGTACATCATACATCATACGTCCTGCCAGAAAAAACTTACCTAATATAGTTCTGTGAGGACACGTGAAATTGCTAGTGTTCGAATAAAAAACTTTAAATTATTCCACCTGTAAATTTTTCATGTAAAACACGCTTTTGTATTAGATACTAGCTGTGTCCGCGCCTCCTCCTGCGTTAAAGTCTGACCTCTGTCATATTTCATCTCTCTGCTCGCCCCCTAAACTATTTATCGTGATAATAATTATATGCCTATATGTGATGGGAAGAATTAAGCTTTACGTAGACATAAACCGCATTAAAAATCGATCCAGGGCTTCTCGAGTTATAAACGGACAGACAGGACTGACTACTGAGGACGCCAGACGTTGCATTTTATAATAGTAGGGAAGAGGTATCTAAGATTATTTACAATTTACAGCGTGTTTTGGGGGTCCAAAATGATATTTAGCTGCTTCTAAGTCTAAGCGGCCCACTTACTTAGAAAAGTATTGTAGGTAAGTACACAAATCACATCCAAATACGGATGCCATTTATAAAATAGGACATCAATAACAATAGATTACCTACATATGTACACGCACGACATACACGCCCACATATGAATGTGTTGTTTTTGCTCGCGAATATCGCGAACCAATTAATTCAGAAAAGCGGACACCTGCCTACCTATATGGAATGTGAGACCTTGACTCTGTAGAAATGCCAAGATGATCCGTTTCCTATTTCGGTATATATGCTAATTTTTAGAGTTCCGTTTAAAAAAACGGAAACTCTTTTAGCGAATAAATTTCTTACGTGCCAGTCTGTCGGTCTGTCTGTGCGTCCGATTTCCGAAGAACTCGAGAAATACCTGACCGATCAAGCTGAAATTTTCGCCAGAATACGTAAAATTATCATGCAATTAAGGAATAAATCTAAAAATATTAAATAATTCAGCGTTGCTATGAATTATATATCTAGGAAAATATATATTTCTGAAATTTACACGTCAAGCGCTCTCTAACTTGATTTTTTTTAAACATTTTTTTTTCTTGAAGTTCGAACTATTTTTCTAAATGGATCAACACCGAATTATTTCGTATGTTTAGATTTGTTCCTTAATTGCATGATAATTTTATATTCTGGCGACATTTTCAGCTTGATCGGTCAGGGTATTTCTCGATTTCTTCGGAAATCGGAAGGACAGACAGACTGACAGACGGACACACGGACGAAATTAATTCGCTAATAGCGCTTCCGTTTTTAAGCGGAACCTTAAAAGCAAGTGAATAGTTTCTATAGCGAGGTATGTAAACTGACATTCGGTGAGTGGAGAGATGTGTCAGACTGGCCGAGCGGGCAAGAGCACGCCTCTCAAGCGGGAGGTGCGGGTTCGATACCGACTGGGAGCACAATATTTATATATAAGTAACGTTAAAATTAGTACTAAATGGCCGCTGATACTCCGGTGAAGGAAAACATCGTGAGGAAACCGACTTCCAAGATGGTTGACCACCGTGGAAGTGTATGACTATAATCCTATCATATCATGTAAAATTATAGAGGCCTGTACCCAGCAGTGGGGCGAATCACTTGGCTGCAAAAGAAAGAAGAAAGAAGAGTGTAGAGAGCTGGAATACTTTTGTTTGTTTTTTGGAATAACATTTTCAAGAGAACAAACGTATGATTATATTTTAAGTAACTATACCTTGTCAAATTTAGGATGATAATTTTGACAGATCGCGCCTATGAAGTGTGGTATTTTTTTCCCGTTCAATGTGCTACATATAATGTCGTACTTCATTGATGGATACCGCCCACTTATCGTAGTGATGTAACTATCGATTCCAAGTTCTATGAGAATAATATCGTAAATCGAACGATTCATTGACGATTATACATTACCCCATCCGTAGTGTGAGCTTATCATCCTAAATTTGACAAGGTATAGGTATGTAACATAATAGTTACGGAAATATATATATCCAGGTGTCTTCTGTGGATTCAAGAATATTCCAAACCGCTTACTGTAGACATGTGTAGAACACGAATGTGAAAGAGTTTTTTTTTTTCAAATTGTCTGAGAAAAAATGGGGCTTCCACGTACATTTTTGCAGATGAAAACTTTAAAAACATATGGGATGGGGGAGACAATAATTGTTTTTAAAGAAATTAAAAAATTATATCTTATTCGTGTTCTACACCATGTATACAATACGTGGTTTGAATATTCTTGAATTCACCGAGGAAACCCCGAGGAAAACTCAATACAACAAGTATAGGTGATAGGATGCACAGTGCCAAGCAATTATTTAAAACCCATCTATCATCTACATTAAGCATCCTTGTCAGTACCCCTAACGGTCGCGATAAAATGCAACGTTGCCAAGTTGACTTCCGGGCTTGAGACGCAGTATATAATATAATAGTTACGGAAATAAATATAAATATATTGCACTCAGTACAATTATTATATGATAATAGGATGTACTTAGTGCCAAGCAAATTATTTGAAACATCTATATAAAGTGCCCACAAGTGCAAATGGAGTAACTATCTATGTGCAAATCCTTGTCAGTTCAGGCGGCTATGACCTTACCTTGCCTGCCTTCCAAAGGTGAAAAAATAACAATAACAACAAAGCTCTTACCGGCACCTAACACCTCACATCTGGGAGTCAGGAGATATCAACCAATCAAACTCTCCGTGTCGAGTTCGGTGATATGTGGTGGGGTCTCTACCTTACTCAGAAATATCAGGTGTTCCCGGTAGACCCCCTGGCCATTGAATTATACGATACCTTCAGGCTTTTTGACGTATATAAATAAACCATAAAAACATTTTTTGGAAGCGAATCTTGTAATTAATTGCACGTCTTCGCCCGAGGTAAATCACCCCACCCAACTCTCCGAGCACGTGTATGTGTGTGTCTACGAGCGTTACCAATTAACAATGACGATTTTCTCGTTCGCTTAAAAAATATTAGCTTGGTCGACAAAAACCCTGAACCTACCTGAATGAATGATCAAAGAAATTGGCCCTAATAATATATAACTTGAGTGTGCGAAAGCTTACCTTTTTTGCTAAATCAGAACAGCAGGACCTCGGGCATCCACGATCATTTAGAGCCTCATCCTGGCTGCTTCCCGCCGACTCGCTATACACCTGCTGGGGCGTCATTGGAGGCACAGAAGACACCGACGTCTGGGGCGTCAGCAGAGCCCGCGGACTCCCTGGCGCCCCGCCCGCTCCCGCTGGACCGTTCCGTCGCTCCGGGATCTCATCGCTTGTTATTATAACGGAGGGTGCTCGAACCCGCATCGGGTTGAAAATCGTGGGTAAATCCCCGTCGCGCGCCATAGCGCCTCCCGATTTACACACCTCTACACTTTAGCCATTCATCACGCGATCTCGTATCAAACGCCAGGCAAAACTTATCGCATTAGGATTAGGATCGATCCGTTTTCTTTGCATCCTATTCTTGCATTGTCGGAACGCCGAAAAGAGTTAAATTTCTAAGACGAAAATAAATTAAACGAGTACGAATTAAAATCAGTCTTTATAAACAATCACAATGATGTTCACAACTCATAAAATTCTCAAAAGATTGCATCGCGGGGAATACATAAACTTGCAGGACATTGTGTCGTTTTGATCGACAAAATCACATAAAAACGAAGGGAGGGTGGCGAAACGCGCGGTCGTTTCACCTCACGGAAGCACTTTGTTCGACTTTCAGCTTTCCTCCGGCCCTTGCCCTACTCGTTTCCCCTCCCACGCTTTTCACCCCGCCCAGCACACTGGGCCCACCTTCTCGCATCTACTAGCCCTGCGGCGCGCAAGTCACGGACTGGCGCAAGTAGACCAACCGAGGTGTGGTGGGTTTGAAAATACCGCGCCATGCCGTGACGTCCGTCGTGCGTGACATCACAGTCGCGCTCTCTTTTCCATGTGGTAGGAAAAAATTCACGCGCATCATACGCAACGCTCATTTTGTCTATTTATCTCTCGTTCCTTCAGTGTGCTATAGACAAAGAGATAGGTATCTCGATAATGCACACTATAAGTAGCTATAAAGGCCGTCACTCACTATATTTCGCAAGAGTAAACGCATCGTAAAAAATCAATAATAACGTAGTTTATTTATGTCATTGTAAACGTAAGCTCAGCGAAAAAAATACTTCCCTTTATAAATTCATGTCATTTTAGTAGAAAAAAACCCTAATACATTAAAATTATCAAGCATCAACTATATTATGAGATGGTGAAGTGTAGCTGACCAAAATGATGAAACCCATAGACCATGGGCCATCCATAGACGAAACCATAGATTACAGATTTGGTTAGTGCGCATTTTTCCTGGTAGATGTCGGCGGCGCTTACGTAAACTAATTCGTAGATGTACCGCTAGAGAGCGCGCATTGCTAGCCTACTTGAAGCATCCGGGAACTGGCTGCGTACGGAGAACTAGACATGGCGGGTGTCAGCCGAGTTTAGACCGACCCGTTGTACCGTGCGACTGAAGACTAGAGTAGTTATACGAAGAAAGTGGTAGATAATAGATTATAGCAAACATGCGCGGCGCGGGCGAGCCGGACCGTGAGAGTAGTGGACGGCGGCCGGACCCGCACTCGCACCGCGCGCCGCCGCCCGCCTCGGACAGCGAGGATGACTCCGTGAGCGAGGTACACACTGCTAAATACCGCACTCTCGCATGAACAGCAACCCCAAGTGCAGCGTTAGAGTCGATACGGCCCGACATCGCTTCCGCACCGTGCACATCGCACACCCACCATGGCCAGCCTCTATACCCATTAGCCGCAGCCGCAGGACGGTCTTCGCTAATCCCCAAACAGATGTCATAATCCCCACGAAATCGGTCAACAAACTATCGGGGACGGGATCAGGCAGTGCAGTTGCGGCGCATCGCTCACAACAGTCAGCGGCCGCGTGTAATTGAGCGATCGGTCGACCGTACGTCGCATTCGCCAGCCAGGCCATTCTCCGCTCACGTCGGGCCCTTTGTGATCCCCAGTGGCGCGCAATCATCGCCCGTGCTGCGCCCGAGAGGCCCTCTAAATGCAGCGGAGGCGCCGAGGGCGATGACTTTTACGCTCCCCATATTACGCGCACATCTAGCATTCAGCAATAATTCGTCGCTTATTCCCCGACCTTATTCCGAGGTTCACGCTGCGGAGATGATCGTTCTCGTCATTTAGCAATAGAGGATTCATTCCCATATCTAGAGAAGGAGAGAAAACAAAGCTATACCTACAATACAAATACCTAAAACAAACAATGTACCTACTACCTACTCAGCAAAGTAGCAGTGATTTCACTACCTTACAATCAGCTGTCATCGGATCCATTCGATCGTGTGTAGCTCTGTTTTCAACTCAAAATCCGGCTACCAGTGTTTCATGTTCCCGGAATCACAAGGACTATTCTTGTATTGTCTGTGTAATATGGGCCACTTAGTATTTTGTTGTTTTTAGATCTTGCTGGCTTGTTTGTGCCTTAGCAGGCCAGACCTGTTGGTAAGTCGAAGAGAACACAGCAACGCTTGGGTTTGAGTAATTTTGCTTTGCGGTTGAGTGAAGATTGGATAATGATAATATTAACTCATTAATGTGTGAACTGTTCATTCTGTGTTAGAATGCCGCCGTTGAATGGTCCTTGTGATTCTAACATGCGACTTTACACACTAAAGTGCGCTGATTTTATGTGATTTTAACATCTTATTGTGCATTGACCCGCTTGAATACTTTGACCTAACCTGTAATAACACTAACAAGACGCATTACATTCTATTCCCTTACAGCTTTATCCAGCATCATCACTTTATGTTTCATAAGATTTTACTTTTTCAGTTTGAATTTTATTGAGTGTGAAAATATTATTTTAAAGGAGACATTTATATTAATACTACGTAACAATTGAATAATTTGTTTGTAGTTTGATGTACCGTAGTGTGCTTCTTCTAACCTATAATACCACTCATTGCCCCCTCCTACTTAATATGGAATCAGTGACTCATAAAACTGTTTACATTTTATGTTAAATCTGTTCTTGGTAAAATTGTAAACAAAATTTATGATTACATTATTAGTCCTTGTTTTCCGTCCAGTTCATTGTAGCCGGGAAGTAACACTACCTTAGTCCAATAGGGTTAAGATGCATATGGTCTTGTAGGCTGTGAAAAAAACATTTAATTTTTTAATGAAAATGATTCCAGCGTAATTCCTTCGCTGAATCGTGTTCCTTATGTTTTCGGTATAAAAAATATACCGGTCTGGCAACTGGGAGATGTTGCGTTCTTAAATGGCAACACTTTAAAAAGTTTATAAATTCCTGTCTCAAAAGCTTTTAGTAGGATCCGAAAAGTAAAATAAGGAACACAACCAGCGTATAATCATTTTCATAACATAATCACCATGTTTTTTTTTTCCACTGCCTTCCAGTCTAATAGGCTCACATGTCAGTGTGTGACATTCTAGGTAAGTCTTACTTTATGGGTTCTAGAAAAATAATTGTTTCATTGATGGTAAATAAAATGTAAAGACTAAAGACATGGGTATAGCTGAGTGGTTGAGCGCACACCTCTTAATTTAGAGGTTGTGGTTCGAAACAGGTATGCTGCAAACCAGTAGCGGGCCCCTCATACAAGCCAAAAAGCCCGGCTTGCTCTAGTTGGGTCAGTCAAACAAAGCTCGAAAGCAAATCAAAAACGAAAATTGTTGATAGTACTTAAATTTCATTTTAAATATATTCACGCCATTTGCGCTGGAGATGAGATCAGCCAGCGACGCGACGACGACGCGGCGCTCGGGAGATGGCGAATGACTTCGTT
>WYDE02000032.1:20356-31641 GCA_009867175.2 Adela reaumurella | reverse complement strand
AAATCCTCTCATATCATGTAAATGGGAGAGGCCTGTACCCAGCAGTGGGGCGAATAAAATGGCTGCAAAAGAAAGAAGATAAGAAAGAAGAAGAAAAGTACTTATGGATGTAAAATACTATATAATTGAAGCAAACGATCGAAGCAAAGAAAGTAGCACCAAAAATTTTATAATTGTGCTCACAAGAAGCTAAAGGGTGAAATATACTATGTGTCGCAGTGAATTCACACCGCGCTTCCTCGGAAAACACACTCATAGTTATACAAACGACAAGAAAATTACCGTTTTTTTCCCGTATTGTGGATTCCCGCATTTTAAGCGTACAAGATGTGTTACCGTGATAAAATCTTTTCTGTTATGTTTATAACACACAACATATACACGGTGTTAAGTAAATAGGTACGTACTACTACCTGAAAGGGGGGTGATTCTGTACATGAAACTGAACAACTTTTATTCTTAGACGATTTTTTTCTCAATGCAATTTTTAAATACCTATGGATGAATAAATTAAAATAATTTTTTACCTCCAAAAAATATTTACTTTATCAAGACATTCTTTATCCAATTAAAAACATTATTTATTCATATTATTTTGATTTAATTTTAATGTTTTTCGGGGGTGTTTATTAGAAGTCGGGCGGCAGCAAATCAAAGTGCTAGTAAGCTTATTGTGTATACTGATTTAAATGATGGATTTTAGTGAAAGAATTTTGGTCGAGAAGCTCTTAGTTTCGGAGAAAAAAATAATTCACTTCCCGCCAACTATTCGTCATATTGGTATACCGTTTTCGATGTCCCATCATTTGGGTCGAACCAATAAGAACAAAGTGCGAATGAATCAGAAAATATAGATTAGGTACAGGTTAGAACATAGTAGATTGAGGAGGACCTAAATATCGAGAACCCAAATAATAGTACGCCGGCATTATTTGTAGTACTGAGACGGACTGTCTGTCAGTCAGTCTGGACGAGCTTTTTTTGCAATTTCAATCAGTACGGTCAGTCCAATCGACTTCACATCGCACGGAAATCATGACTTTGCAAACGTTAAATAAGTTTTGTGGTAGAATACTTTTCTAAGCTGTGACGTTTCGCCTTATCTCTGGCGCTGCAGGGAGGACAGTCCCGCCGCCCTTGCGTAACACGGTGCAGGCACCATGCGAGCTGTGGCGGCTGAGGCAGATCGCCGAAGGTGACCGGCAAGCCGAACTGTGGCAGCTCGTATGGTGCCTGCACCTTGTTACAGCGGGCGGGGGCTGTCCCCCCTCCGGGCCTCCGGCTATTATAAACACTCTAGGGAGTAGCCATGTCTGACCAGTAACATTTTGTGACGGCAAAAGTAGGTCAGCAAAATACTCCAATTTACCCCGTTTTTCTTTCAAAATACCTCAAATGGCAACACCTGCACCAATTACGTGGCGACGTGCCCTCGAAACATGTGACACCACTGAAACGCGACGGCGGATCATCAGCTGTAAGTGGGAAAATCAGATTCTTTATTGTTTGTTTTCTCCGAAACTAAGACGTTTTCGTCCAAAATTCTTTCACTACAAATCATCTTTTAACCCGTAAGCTCCCATAAGGGACGCACGTCCCTCTGCACTTAGTTTATTCGCCCGCTGGGGCCTGTTCACATTTTTTGCTGTCTAGCTCTTTCAATTCACATTTTTCTATAGGAGTGGCAGTGACAGATCACTAGCTTATGAAATTACCTTTCCATTGAGTATAAACATGTCTATGCTAAAGTGTGACACAGCCCTGGGTGAATTTTTAATGTTTGTGTTTTTCCGCCGCGTCATCGCCCGCTTCACGCAACTTCGAATTTCTCCAATTTCTGTAAAGAAAACATATAATATAACCCTTTATTATTTCTAAAAGTAAATTTATTTACGAGTATAATTACATAAATATTGTAAAGGTATATTGAACATTTGAAAAAACAAATTTCAAATTTCTGTAGAATCCGGACAATAAATTAAACACGTTCACTTTTGCAGCAGCACGGACAGAAAAGTGGTCTTGTGAACATTCCTACGTTCTACGTTTCTACCGATTTTAGTATTATTTTTTAATGAAAATACTTCATAACGTTAATCCCAAACATGGCAAAAAAAATCGTGAAAGGAATTTTTAGGATACCGATGTTAATGAAACTATTAAGTAAGGCAAACACAGTTTTGCAAATTTATTCCACATATTATTATAACTGATATAAGACATGGATAATAGTCAAAGTCTAATAGTACTGACATGCTATTTACGTGGCCGCAATTACAAATAAAAGTTTAGTAGTTACAGCAATAATAATGTTACAGAGTACTGAACTTTACAATACTACTTGGACACTAATGTATTTTAAAAGGGCAAACGTGTAATAAAAATAAAGCAAAGAAAAAAACTAAAGCAGGAACACAGTTTGGAAATATTACCGAATGCAAGGTGGTGTAGTTGTCTTATTTTAGCCGTAATCGTCGTGGTAAAATGTAGAGTTTCAGTTCAATTCATTTCAAATAACTTAAGGTTGTAAGTATGTCAAAAAACAACAGTCAAACTCCTTAAATATAATAATTACTGCTAAAATACACATCACATCGCAAAATGCGTTCGCAGAAATAAAATATATTGAATAACATGTAGTAAAAAAACAGACAGTCGGTGAGAGACGAGTCCCTCGGGCGCGCAACACAACAACAACAACGGGCACGCCCGCGGCTGCGCGCCCACATATAATTATGTATATCATATATACGCCAATACAAGTGAAGAAATGTAAGCATAACGGGAAACTTATATTCCAAACATTTCATAACGTCCTACTTAAGATTTTTACGGAATCAATGCGGTACAAAATTGAAAACGTGAAAATCAAATTAATAAAAAAAACACATATATAGAAAAAAAAATGATTCCCTTCTTACACGGAGAACCTTAACGTAAACGTAACCATGAACCGAAATTGATTTAATTTTCAGCGGGCGGTGTACCCCCCCTGCGATAGTGTAGTGCATCTCCAGAAACAAGGGGCGAAACCGCGCGAGTCGACACCCGCGTGACCGACAAAATCCGACTCTAACTACTAGTCTATGAAAACCTCGAGATCATTCGCCATCAGCATAGCGACCCGCTCGACGAGCGGCGAGCGCGCGCTCCATAAATACTTTAATCAAACAAATATTGCAACGAAAGGTTAATTTCGGGAGAAGAGCGGCCCGTCGGGCCCGCCGCTCGCCCCAAATAAGTTAACTTAGTTTATCGGCGCCGACGGTGGTCGAGCCCGTTTAAAGCTATCACAGGACCTGTCACCGACACGGTCTCCAGACTGTCCATCACAGCTCGGTTGCCTCGCTCTCGGCGACTCTAGCTCCACGACACGCCGTTGTCCAGCGGCTGCTGCGCTAGGGGCTCCGTGCCCCACTCCGCACTTGTCCGCCCGGCCGTCTCTTCGGCGCCCATTCGACGCTTCGTATCCCCCCCTTGATTCTGGTGACCCCCATCGTATTTACGTTTACCTGCGCAATCGCAACTCATTAATACCATTGTATAAACAAATACATTATCTGAGTTTTAGCTTACATCGGTGGGCGAGTTGTTCTAGAATAACCTAAAGTTGCACGTTACACTGCGTCTGAATATGTTCGGGACCACCCCAAAAACAGAGGTTAGCCAAACCTCCAGAGTACTGATTTAACACTGGTTTGCAAGTGACATCATGCACGTGTCTGTTTGCTTCTTGCAATAAAAGCAACAAAAGTAAACACTGTTGCAACACTAAATTGAAATAAATGAGAATTTAGGAACATGTAGTTTAGTTCAGAGCTACAAATTCCACCCTGCGTGTCCAAAAGAAATGAGATGGGAGATGCGGGAAAGAAGGATCAGGATTATTTACCAAACACAGGGATTATCTCTTGACACATTTCCAGATTACACGCAAACCATCAAACAAGCTGTAAAGATAAATTCACATTAGACGATAGGATAATGATGACAATGTCGCAACGATACAATTACCTAAAGTCGTATTTTTAATCAAACTTAGTGAACTGACATTTTCTGGGTGCTAATTGTAGGACTACATGTATGTAATGTATGTATTTGAAGGATGGATTTCTATAATTAACCGATAAGTGACATTAGCTCCTGTCAGTTTACTTCGTCTAATTAAAAATACTAATAGATGATATAAAAAAAATTTATAGGAAACTTTTCTGTCTAGATATATTGAACCACCGAGGACTCTAGGGACAATTAAGGAATCACAATGGAGGGATACTTTTGGACTGGAATTAGGATAAAACAAAATATTGAATGGTTACTTACTCATACCTGGTAAACTTGGTTTGGCGCGCGGGTTGCCACGGATTGCGTTGGGTGTGGGGCGGCCACGCGCGGCGCGAGCCCCCCGCGTACCACCAGCCCGGCCCGCCCCAGCCGCGCCCGCCCCCGCCCCGCGACGGCCCCATCGACCGCCCGTCGAACATGATCCACCCCCCTGTGCACACATTCACCTATATCTCCAGAATCCTAACTAATAACTGCGTTTCTCAACATCTGTAACTGTAACATGTAATGTCTTTTAAGATTGTAAGTACACTAAATGCCTGTTCCACCACACTCA
Source organism: Adela reaumurella (assembly GCA_009867175.2). Lineage (NCBI taxonomy): Eukaryota > Metazoa > Arthropoda > Insecta > Lepidoptera > Adelidae > Adela > Adela reaumurella. Next base: position 27,020 of record WYDE02000032.1, on the reverse strand, counting down.
GATAAGTCCCATTTAAACTATAATTTTCGTCTTTTACTAGCGGATGAGAGTGGTACGAACTGTTTATACGAGACTTATCATCAGAGGATGGTGAAAATGCTCTCAGGCAACTTAAGTATAGAGAATCTGATCTTTAGACACTCTGAAAGCACCAATCCTATCAAAGTGCAGAGTAAGTGTAAATAACGCAAATGTAGCATTTAGCGACAACACAAGGGGTGTTAGTGAGACATTAAAATGGGTATTTACAACCTGCGACGACCCAGTCTGTCCTCGTTTGCTTTTTCGTCTATCAAAATATCTACAAGAAGGTAATCCAGTAAATACCTGAATTCCTCCAGCCATTTCGTAGTAATGTGAGTTTGAGCCGAGCCCGAGCTCTTCATCCTGAGGCATTTGTGAATCAATTAAAAAAGAATTAGATTCCAGGCTCAGTTGTAATAAAACAAATTTTATTCAAATATACTTAAAAATAATACTATTCTCGACTCTAATAATTACTACGATAAAATGAAATTTTTTGAAAATAATTATAATGATCGGCTTACCTACTCGCGAGACGAGGAAAGCACGGAACACGTTAGTAATGTTACCGACAAAGCATAGCGCTAATAGGGTTAACTACAAGCGAGAAAACTGCAGCACGGCGATAAGCGTAGCAAGGATGAAATGGTAAACTGAAAAATAAGGTATGTGAATTAACGACAGGTGAAGTGTTAGCCCCCAGCAGACCTGGTGGTGAGATTGCGGTCTCCCGATCTTCACATCACAAGTACGATGCGCCTCGCCTCTCTCGTTACATCAAACAACTGTCAGCAAAGTCTACAAGTTCTCGTGGAGTCACAATTCCACCCCGGCCGCGTTTCTTATTTAGTACACTGAATTTAACTTTTCCCAGCTAACCGTCGGTGTTGCTTCTCAGGCATGGCGATATCGGTAACGAAATGTGCACGTCATTAAATTAGCTTGTTACGTACTCGTCGGCGCAGTGTCATCTGCATACATAACGTATCGCCTTCGACATTTGATCATCAGATTATATTTCTTTTTGTCTTCGTGTTCTATCTGCGATCAGCCGCTATAGTGACTTTTATCAGATGTCTCGTATGGTTATCTGAAGCTGTATTATCGATGCTCCCATTGGAGGCCAACTCGGTAAAGTATCAGATGGAAGAAATGCAGATTTCCAATCTAATACTTTCTTAAGTTGGTTGAGCGGAACAGCAGTTAACCGGTCCAGTGTCCACAAAATGTAAAAAACAGAGCACATTGCGAGGATGCAGATGACACAGAGACGGAGCGTGTGGGGTTTGGGGGCTGGGTGGTGGGTGAGGGTGTGAGGGGAGTGGAGCGAGTGCACACTGCGCAACCGCGTCGGTCTGGGCTCGCGCGCGAACAATCACCACCGTCAGGCCTACACGCGTCTCTAGAAGGTCCATTCAAAAAGGGTGGGACAACCAAAAAAATAAAAAGAGATGAATTTCGCAACTCAAAATCGAAATGAATACAGCGGTCTAGTAGTATAGTGATTAGTTATTAGATGGGGACCCACCGGTGCTCTGTTGGAAGCTTGGCGGACGGCGGACGGTTGCGGAGGCGCCGCGTAATCATAATAGAACTCATCGTACCGATAATACGGCTCATTGTAGCCACCTCGGTAATCACCATACCCGAAATAGTCGTAATCATAATCTATAAACACACAATACACGCCCTTTAGAGGCTAAGCTATACTGCTCACTTACTGACTACTAGCTGGCCATCGAGTCACACCGGGAAAAGATTTAACAAAACACATGCTACACATACGTTGTGTACCGCAAGCCAGATAAACATTGTTACCGAGTAAAGAGGTGCCGAAAAATTATTGAAACCAGATCCTTTGTGAAGTCATACAACCTGTATAGCAGTCGACATTTCATACGTCTTGTGTGAGATGACGATGGGTCTGTTTGCTAAAATATTTTTTCAGGACCTTTTATACCTGGTAGCTTCTTTATCTGCCTTGGCGTATATTCAGGACGGGCACCTTCACCTCGCTGCTAGCATACCTATTCATTAAACCTTCACCTCGCTACGTTGCTTCAAAAACTTTGCTTCCTTGAGTCAATGGGATATAGGGGTACTTGAACATGCAGTACTTGATGAATTTGTAAGAACAGCACGATGAGACATGCACGAATACGACAGTCATAGTGATTTATCAATGCTAGATTTATCACAATTAGATCAGATTTTTATTTGTAGGAAAAATTTAAGAAATTGTCGTTGAAATTAAGAAATTTAAGAAATTGTGAATTATAATTTCAGGTAATCCGACGTTTTATATTTTAACAATATATTTTAAGAGGGTAAATAATCCTACAAAATATGTTGTTCTGGTTCTTCTCGCATACTAGAATTTCGAAAAATCGCCAGTAATAGACATACAGAAAACCTGTAATTTATAATTATATTATGCCTATTTTGGCACTGAATGTAAAAAAAAAATTAGAGTAAGTCAAAAATAATTATATCGAGCAATCTTCCATGTATCATATGTTTTTTAGTGATTAATCTGACTGAGCCCGTTTTAATTTTAATAATGTAATTAATATTATTATATTATTAATAGACTAACAGTCTTTAGCTGATGCGCCTAAATAACAACACTTCCTTTGTTATTTTTTTATGTTTTAAATTATTGTCCAGTTTGTTTTTTTAAAGTATTTACGACTGTTCCATGATTCTACTACTCTGTTGGCGAGGAAGTGACTACTTGGAGATTGTGATACAGCTTTTCAAGAGCCCTCTCAGGTTTGTAGTATTGGCAAAGGTGAACATGCCTTGTAACCTGGGAGTGTTGTAAGAAGATTTTAGAATTTTAAATGTTTCAATGAGATCTCCTGTGATACAGCTTTTCAAGTGCCCTCTCAGGTTTGTAGTATTGGCAAAGGTGAAAATGCCTTGTAACCTGGGAGTGTTGTAAGAAGATTTTAGAATTTTAAATGTTTCAATGAGATCTGCTGTGATACAGCTTTTAAAGTGCCCTCTCAGGTTTGTAGTATTGGCAAAGGTGAACATGCCTTGTAACCTGGGAGTGTTGTAAGAAGATTTCAGAATCATAAATGTTTCAATGAGATCTCCCCGTTCTCTTTGTTCTTGTAGAGTGCTCAGGTGAAGCTTATTTAGCCGGATTTCGTGGCTTTTTTTAGTGCGGTTGGGATTTTTGTAGCTCTACGTTGTACTCGTTCCAGCAGGTCTATATCCTTCTTGAAGTAGGGACTCTAAAACTTGTACGCATACTCCATCATAAGTCGGACGTATTTATAAATCTTAAAGCTCAGGGAGTTATATGGGAGAGGATTCAGGGAACAACTCGTCACCCCGAAAAATTGTTCTAATTGGTCATGCGTCCATACATGCGTCAAAAAAAAATTAAATTAGTAATAATTTGTCATATCGCAAAGAAGTTGCAACTTGTCACATATAAATATAGTTATAATTCGTCACATATTAATTTAGTTTTAACTGGTCATGCATTATTTTTGTTTCGATTGGTCATGTCATGTTGTTTATATTCTCTATTGTGAAACTGGCCGCTGAATAATACCGGTAAAAAAAAAATTCAATTGATAAATGATGGGATTCTGGGAACAACTCGTCACCCCGAGAAATGCTTCTAATTAGAGAATATAAATAACATTACATGACCAATCGAAACAAAAATAATGCATGACCAGTTACAATTAAATAAATATATGACGAATTATAGCTATATTTATATGTGACAAGTTGCAACTTCTTTGCGACGTGACAAATTATTACTAATTTAATATATTTTTAACGCATGACCAATTATAACAATTTTTCGGGGTGACGAGGTGTTGCCTGAATCGAAAATAATAATACAAAGAAACGAAATATGAAAAGTTGCTGATTCTACAATCGGGAAGCCGGGGAAGTGTAAGGGGAGTCCAAGGGACGGGGAAGTTTTCCTGGGTTCGCAATTCACAAGGAAATGATTTTTACTCCGTTCGCTTCACCTGACAAGTACAGTCGTTGACTAAATGCGCAAAGGAAGTTTTCACCAAAAATATTACTTTGTTAGTTTAGAAACCATGACCCATAATTTTTATATTTTCATTAATCAACAGAAAAAAATAGAAGTTTTCTAACAAAAAAAAAACAATTCAAATAACCATATAATATATATTCCAAATTAAATATATTCTTTAGCCAGGGCTGCATTGGATACAAGTATGCAACCCAGTATATGTAGCGGCCCTAAACACGATTAGCTTTAGGGCCCTATCTCAGCGAGTCGCTACGAGAGTCGCTAGAGACGTCTCTAGCTGCTCTGCCGTTGTAGCTAAACGAGTCGCTAGTCGATACCCCAGTGAAATTACCTACGTTGTAAAGGAGGGATACCTTGCAAAAATGATAAAAAACAATTTATTTTTATCGATAATATTATAGGCAACGTTTAATTCGAAAGATCTAACAAAAATTGCGATTTTTTTTTTTGTTTTAAGTGATCTCTTTTTGGCTTTTATGACATCAAAATTGATGGATCTTTTTAAAAAATGAAAATTTTGGTGGATCTTAGTAATTTAATGCTGCGCTATAGCTATGTTACCTGTATAAAAAATAAAAAACGCTGTTATGATTTAATGCTTGCCCAACATGTTATTTCACTACACTTGCGTGGCTAGCAACGTCGTCGCTAGCTACGCTGCTAGCCACGCTGCTAGCCACGCTGCTAGCTCCGCTTCTAGCCACGCACCGCACGCTGCTAGAGACGGTCACTAGCTTTTATCTTCGGCGGAAGAGCGCCTGCTGCGGGCGTGCGCTTCTTTAGGCGACGACAACGCGGAGGCGGTATACTGATACCGGTGAGCGAAAACACTTGCCCCTACACACGTGTTCTGTAATTCTTCAAATGGACCTAGTGTCCATCACGGCAAACCCTACATTTTTTTTTATTTGTGTCTACCGTACATGCCTTTTTGGATAATATAATTTTCTCGGTCCTCGTGTAGACAACTGTCTATTATAATTTACTAATCATGTGTAATTGTGTATGCGCAGCCTCCTGTTATGGAGTAAAACTGCTGCACAAGTCGACGACTGGCCCCGTCGTACTCTGTCACCGTCCGCTGGCAACGGTGCGGTGGCTACACACTGGGAGCGGACGTCGTCGTTGGGAGCTTCCGGGGAGCTCGACGACAGCACCTACCCGCGTCGTCAACGCCAACATCTCCGGAAGTCATTCAATACAAAAGATATGTCTCTTTGACTACGACATCCGCGATCAACGGGCTCTCGAACCGTAATAGGTAGTTCATTATAAACTAGGACAATAAAAATTATAAACTTGTCCTGAAACTTTTATTCCATACCTCCTTGTCATTACTAGCTAATCCTACCTATACCTACTCATTGGCGTAACAAGGTAGGGACCAGGGAGGGCCCGGCCCTCCCCAGAAATATGGTGGGCCCCCCCCCAGAGAAACAGGAAATCAAATTTCCGAGAATAAACTTTTCTTCCACAACGCTCCGTTTTACCGCCCAGCATCGGCACCCCCCCAACAGAAGAAAATCTTAGTTACGACAATGCTTATACTAAGAATCGCATGCTCCGTTGTTGTTTCGTTCTACGACACAACGAGCCCAACGCGACAGTGGCTGACAGGTAGCTGGTTTTATGTATATTCTATGCAGTACTAGAGGTGAGCATGGCGGTGGAGGTGGAGACTATCATCGTTTGACGAAGAGGTTTAATACGCATAAAACTTCACGGCACAGTTCCCGAATGTGCCCCGCACATGTTTTTGTATAGTTAATTTTTCTGAGATTTTGTAATTTGAAAAAGCTTTCCCAATTCAAATGTTCTTTTTATTGTTGATGAACAGTGTGACAGTGCTCGAGGCCGAGGCGTCAGGCGAAGCCAGTTTCACGCACCATGTGGCGCCAGTCCGGCTTGAGACTGCGACCGAGATTATACCTAATGCTGGCTGGAGGGTCCAGGCAGGCGGTCCATTACACTGACGCCTTCTTACGACACTATTTACTTAATCGAAACCCCATACATTGCATTACATTGATCATTGTACGAAGTTGCATTTAAATTTGATTAACTAATTTTGACCACTGTGATTTTATTTTATTTTTAAACTATATTAATAAATTGCATTTTTTTTATAAACTTTGACCATTGTTATTTTATTCGCAAATGTGTCTAATTAATTGTATTAATCTAACTAATTATGACCACAGTTACTTTCACAGACGTATGTGTCTGGTTACTTTTGGTTAAATTTGACTAATTAATTTAATTCATATTTTAACTTTGACCAACCTATTAGCAAGTTATCCACTTGGGGATTCTTATCGGTTCGACAGTTTGACAACTACAAGAGGTAATTCTGTCCTAGTGCCATTGAATATTGTCTAATGTTTATTATTGTAACAGTTTTCCTTTTAAGAGGCTACATTTTAAAATTATATCCCATACAAAAATGTCGCAGAACTGCTCTTAGCAGAAATCTATTTTCTACATCAAAACATATCTAATTTTGATGGTTTTTTCTTTCATTGATTTATAGAACCTAGTAGCTAGGCTTCTATGTTTTTAAAAGTTAGTTTTTTCTATTAGGGACCGATTTTTAAGCACTTTTATTTT
>WYDE02000031.1:208193-219360 GCA_009867175.2 Adela reaumurella | reverse complement strand
GGATCTTCAAAAGGCGTGTTAATAAATTGGACAACAACCTTTTCGTCCGCCTTATAGCTGGCATGGCGCCTCGCTGATCGTTGGTTGTGTCCGATCTTCTTTTGAAGTTTTGGGCACAGCCACTCATGCTAGTTGTCTATAAAAAAAATGAAAAATAATAAAAAAAACGCCAACCGACTATAAAAACAATGAAAAAATTAGAAAAATATCTGGATATACAATATTTTTTTACATAACCTCCGCACCACCTTCGTGCCGCGTCGCCCCGCACCGCTAGAAGAATGAATGAGAACGGTGCTAACAAGAGTAATTGGTTCTGCGTCGATGAGGTAGTTGCCGGCAGGAATGTACTCTCTACATACACCTGGTTAATTCAAGGATAAATCAGTGTTATTATGTACTGCACAATTTACTCATTTTGCATTTAAAATGGTCTGTACTTGGTTGCGTTGCGTAAACCGAGCGCGTTTGACCTCGCGGCCGCCACGCTCCGTATATACGACCATACGATCATCGTACATACTACGTGTACACGCGAGTAGGTAGTGAGTGAGAGTAGGTACTACAAGGTATGAACTGCATACCGCACTGCTATGTCAGCTGATTTCGAATCGATGAGGAAAAGTCAATTGTTTTCGTAACACGACCGACCTCCGTCAAGGGAACAATAGTGTTTTTATAAGTAAGTTTATCTGCGCCTCGTTGCGTTCAGGAATTCGTCCTTAGGCGTTACAGGTGCCTTGTATATCGAGGAATTCTCTTGTAAATTTGTCTTCTGAGTTCGTAAAACTCTCAGCCATCAATGGGTCGTCTTCATTCCCCGCCCGAGATCCCCTTGGGAGAAGCGGTAGATGTTAGGTCTTCAGTTCTCGATGTGGGGGTTTTTTCAGTGCAAGATATCGGGGCTCATTCCAGTGCTAGATTTGTGGGCTCCTTTCAAGGCCAGATGTGGGGGATTCGTTCAGATGCGGGTGCTCCTTTCAGGGCTAGGATGTGGGGGATGTTTTAGGGCCAGACGTTGGGGATCCTTTCAGTGCTCGATGTGGGGGCTCCTTTCAGAGCTAGATATGAGGGCTCTTTCAGGGCCAGACATGGGGGATCCTTTCAGTGCTCGATGCGGGGGCTCCTTCCAGGGCTAGATGTGGGGGCTGTATATTATTAGGAAAGGATTGCAGCGTAGCTTGGTTTGTGAGTGCACGCTTCTTACTCGAGAGGTCGCGGCTACATGTGCGCACAGTTTCAATCACAAAATTCACAAGTTTCGCAAAATTACAATGCACCCCGGTGAAAGAAAACAATTTGAAGAATCCTATGCACTAACAACACAAATATTTTGGAGTGTTTTCAGACCATACCTTGGAAGGGAAGATTGCAAGAGAAATTATTATGAAATACATATTATAGAGAAAGAAGACAAATGCTGCCAGTGTAAAAAGAATAGGCAGTTAAATTAATAGGAAGTGATAACTCTGTCAATAAGTCAGCTTTTTGCTGATCAGAAACGTCTATATTTGTTATTAGTAATATTTCCTGTAAAGATAAAATATGTAAATGCCTACCTAGGCCAATTTAATGAGTGTTGAAGAATGTTGTGCAAATACGTCGCCTCCTTAGACAATACTGTCCGAATGGGCAAGAGCGTGCCTCTCAAGTGGGAGGCGCGGGTTCGATCCCCACTGGGAGCAAAATATTTATACATTTAGAAGACACATACACATAGCGTCACGCCTGTTTCACAGTGGGATATGCAGAGACAACGGATCTCCACGGGCCACGATCCTGACACGCCTCTGCCGCTTCTTGCACTCCCATAATATTCTTCATACATACTCGTCGGTTACGGGTACAGCGCACTTGTCCCTTTTTAAGAACCTGCTCGATCTGTTCTAGCACGTGCGTCTAGGGCGACCCTTCCCGACTCTTCCACTCACATTCGCTCCAAAAATGTATTTCATTAGTCTTTTATCATCGATTCTTCCAACATGACCGAACCACCGAAGCATTCCTTTCTCAATCCTTGTCTTCGTACCAATCAATATATTCTTTCACATACCACAATGCTCTCGCACTACGCAATTTCTCAATCTGTCTTTCATTGTGACTCCACACATACTCCTCAACGCGCGCGTTCCTCAACGATCTCAACACGTGAGATCCGTTGTCTCTGCCTACCCCACTGGGAAACTGGCGTGACACTGTGTATGTATGTATGTACAGTAGAAATGAATTAATGCAAAGAATGCGTAAAGCCCTAACTTCACACAAAATATACATATTAATAATAAAGTCATCTTCCTCAATTATTTGTCCTTAGCAGCCATTTTATTCGCCCCACTTCTGGTACAGGCCTCCCCAACGCTCTCTCATTTACATGATATGAGAGGCATACAATTTTTTCTTAAATAAAATTGAAAGGCTCATGTCCAGCAGTGGATGGTTAAACGCTGATGATGACGAATGCACTCTACTTTAATATTACGTCTGCCATGATAATTCTCTGACACATTTGTTCATATTTAGTACTCCTTTCTAAACATAGGCTGAAATTTTTCAATTTGTAAAATATTACATCAAAATTAATGTTACGAGTTTTATGTGACGGTAATACCTGGTAACACTTCGAATTTTGTTTCTTTGTCTCAGCAATATATTTGTTCGTTCGTTAGTTTTATAGAAAGCATTTTTGCCATTAAAATATAAAAAAATAAACAAACTAAACCAGACCTAAATCGATCCAAAGTTTTAGAACCACTAAAATCTTATTAATCGATTGATCGATCAATACTGGTATTGTGGGTGCAGCAACCGCTAGATGCAAGTTTTTATGTAGCAGCAGTAAAAACCCGTGCCGGTTTTCAGCAACGTCCGGTGCGCCGTGCGCGCGCGCGACCTTGGCATCTGGCGCGCCAGTCTACGCGCGTGTGCGCGCGTGCGTGCCCGTGGAAAGTGGCTGTCGCGCACGGTTAGCGGTTTTCGGCCGTCGTCGATACAGAAGCAACGAAAAGCGATTTAAATGCAAACTTATTTTAAACTATGCGTGAATTAATTTAATTTATTATTAAAACGTGACCGACATGGAAGTAAATTTTATAAGCTCGCATTTAAATGATGCGGTTTAAAAGAAATCATTATGATTTTAATATAAATTTTTATTTTATATTATAATGACATATGTAGTTTTTTAATGATACTTTGTTGGTAAATAAATTTGGATTCACTAATTAGAAAATAGATGTACTTCGGGTTGAGGATTAGCTTAGTTTGTGAGCGCACGCCTCTCACTCGAGAGCTCGTGGGTTCGATACCTGGCATGCGCACAGATTTTCTGATTTTAAAAATCTCGGTTAATATGTGTGTGCAAAATTACAGTCCGGGGTGAAGGAAAACACCGTGAGAAACCTATACACTAACAATACTAATGTGTTGTAGTGTATAAAGGTTGACTGCAATAGATTTCCTACGGCAATAAGTCCGCCTTCTGCTAAACAGAAAAGACTATATATTTATTTTACTTCATAAAAATTTATAACTGACTGATTGGCCTCTAACTGTGTACATGTAATGTTACACAGTTAGAACGATTTTGAATTGACCTATGGGGGCGACTCTGTATCTGATTCAACAGTTTTTCATAAAAAAAAAATTTTGACCAAATTTTTTTTCATTTAATTTTTTTTTTAACTTATATACGGGAGCACTAAGAAAGTATTTTTGAATATTCATCCCGTAGGGGGTTAATTAGGGGATGGAATTTGTGTGGAAGTTCACCATTAGAGGAACATTGTCTGAGCTAGTAGCTAATGTGATGTGTTTTGGTTGTCCACAGAGCGAGACGTCGTCGGAGGGCGGTCGCGATGCTGACGCGGTGGAGAAGGGGTGCGGGGAGCGGCTGGCCGTGCTCAGCTACGAGCAGGTGCGGCGGCTCAACGACGTCATGGACGAGGTCGTCTCCATTCACAGCCGCGGCAACTTCCCCACGCTCCAGGTGCGGCTGCGGGAGCTCGTCGCCGGCGTGCGGGCTCGCCTCGAGGCCTCTCCGGCGGCCGGGGGCGCGGGCATAGCAGTCCGCGACGTCCGCCTCAACGGGGGCGCGGCGGGCCACGTGTTAGCCAGCCACCCCCAACCCTACAATGACATCGACCTCATCTTCACCGTGGAGCTGGGCACGGCGCGCCACGCCGACCGCGTCAAGGCCGCCGTTCTGGGACAACTGGCGTCTCTACTGCCGCCGGCGCTCAGCCGCCGCCGCGCCACCGCCTGCTCGCTCAAAGAGGCCTACGTGTCCAAGATGGTCAGAGTGAACACGGACGGAGACCGCTGGTCGCTCATCTCGCTCGGCAACTCCCGCGGGCACCGGAGCGTCGAGCTCAAGTTCGTCGACACGATGCGTCGCCAGTTCGAGTTCTCGGTCGACTCGTTCCAGATAGCCCTCGACTCTCTGCTCGCTTTCCACGAGTGCGCTCAGCTGCCCATCGGCGAGAACTTCTACCCGACCGTAGTCGGTGAGTCGGTGTACGGTGACTTCGACGAGGCCTTAGAACACCTCCACGAGAAGCTCATCTCGACACGTCACCCGGAGGAAATTCGCGGAGGAGGACTATTAAAATACTGCGCACTGCTCGCCAAGGGCTACCGGCCGGCGAGACCCCAGCGCATAAAGACCTTAGAGCGCTACATGTGCTCGCGGTTCTTCATAGATTTCCCAGACCTGATGCAGCAGCGCGCCAAACTGGAGGCGTACCTGCGCAACCACTTCGTGGGCCGCGAAGAGGAAGCGCTGAAGCACCGCTACCTGACGCTGCTGCACGGCGTGGTGCGCGAGTCGACCGTGTGCCTGATGGGGCACGAGCGGCGGCAGACACTCGCGCTGATCGAGGCGCTCGCCTGCCGCGAGCTGTGCCTGGAGCGCGCGCGCACGGCGGCCGCCGCGCCCGTGCTGCTCGCGCACGGCTACTACTACGCGCCGGTGGCGGCGGCGTGCTGCTATCCCGCGTGCCCGGCGTGCCCGGCGTGTCCGCCGCCGCCGCCCGCGCCCTGCGCCTGCTGCGCCGACTGCTGGCCGGTGCCGACGGCGTGACTCGCGCGGCGCGCGTCCGCCTGTGCCATAACCACTATCGGCGCTCTCTAGTCCTCCGCGGCCGCTCTCCATCCCCTTCGTAAGTACAGGAAAGAAAAGACTGAACGTTCGAATGCGCCCGCCGAGCGAGCGGGGCCCGGCCGGGCCGCATCGGAGCTCGCACGCATTCGACTCAATCTCTACAGAAATCTTCAAGCATTCCACTCTCACGATCATATTTGTTGGGTAGCGACGTGTGTTGTCTACGCACACCGAGCCGGACGCACACGGGACATCTTTATGCCACGAGATCGCGCGTCGCGGCGCGGCTCGCGGTCGGGGCAGTCCATACTCTAGGTCGCACTGTGCGACCCGTCACCCGACGACGCGCGCGCCGCGGAGCCACTCGGTAAAGACGCCTCGCGAATTTCCAGCAGCTATAAAAGTCTGTCGATGTACCTAGATGTACAATGTCGTCTGTAGGTCTATATTTTCATTTAACATCACTACGGTATACTTAAGCGAAAACTTACTACTTCAGTACTTCTTACATTGTTAAAAATTAACTAATGAATATAGTGCCAAATGTATATAAAAGTAATAATAATGTGTATGTACATAATATATGTATATCTTGAAATCCTACTGAAAGCGAGTGTGATTGTACTATGTATGTACGTATATATTTAATAATAATATCATAAGTATGTTTATTTAAAAATGTGAAATTTACGCTTCGTTATGTTGAATTAAAATATTTTATGAAAGAAATCAATTAAATCGTACTATTAAATAATACACTTTATTGTAGACCATTCGCTCCGTAATACGCGATCTCACTAGTAACTACCCTATCTGTTCTCGCGTTTATTTTGTAATATTTGCTATATAATTTACATATATCTCATTATACCCTACACCTCCATACATACGCAGACGTAGGTACATTCAATTGTGTATTTTGCAGAGATATTCACGTAATAATAAATAGTAAACAATTAGCAGAATTGAATTAAATAGATTCATCAAATGTAATACTAAATGTACAATATATTAATATTGTGTTCCAAATTAAGTGAAGAAATGGCAATTTGTTTTGTCTATAATGGTCGACTGGATGCGCTTGCCTACGGCAATAGGTCCACCTTATTTTAAACAGAAAAGATTATAAATTTATTTATTAAAAAAAATATTTTAGCACGCAAAATGCATCAATAAAAAAATTATTATAAATTTAATTTGTCAACTGGAACTCGATAATTATCTCGTAATACATCCCTCAGAAATATATTTTAAATCAAAAAGGTAACAATTTGGTCAAAAACAAAACAATCTATAACGCTCATAAAAATCGTTACTATTACAATGTTATTTTCTACTAAATACGTTCAATTATAATAAGTATGTTAATATTACATATTTATTACGTACCTACATACTCGTGCATACTGTAGTATGTATCTATATCTACATTTAAGTAATTGTATCTTCCGTCAATTTATACAATGCTTGCATCAATTTATACCGAAGATCACCGTGTAATTTTCTTGATAGATCTATAAAATAAATAAAAGGCCAATTAAATGAAAGTGAAAATATATTTGAAGAGCTTTATTGCGCTGTCTGTAATCGAACCTTCTTTGAAATATTTTAATGTGGGCTATATGATAAAAATAAAAACCAAAAAAAAAATAAGAAAATTTAAAATAAAAAAAAAATTACATTAACTAAACGCGTACAAATAAAGATAAAAATTGTGAAATTTCAACTCTGTTTCACAACTCTTTTACATATACCAAACTAGCAAATGGCCTCCAAAATAATGTTATCTATTTTATTTATTATATATGTACATAGTTGTAATATTTCCTACTGTTTTATTGATAATTTTACAACCAAGCCATTTTCTTATTATGTAAATATGTTCCCAATTACATATAATATTTTGAAACGCATACTTCATTCAAACATTCTAAAAAAATATCTGTATACATGCATATCTATTTAGATATAATATTTATATGAATCTAAATAAAATATGAATATTACAAAAGCGAAATTTATTTTATACAAAGTATTGTTCAAATAAATGTATTTTATTAAATATTAATGTACTTATATACTTAATAAATATATTGTCCTAAAAATACTGACTATGTAAACTAGATAATTTTTTGGAAAATTATGTACTTATAAAGGTTCGTTGACATTGTTCGCAAGTACTTAAATTTTGTGATCTTGTTGTTGTAATAATAGTGTTTACTGTAATCGCCGTAACTGATTGCCTCGACTGTCTTCTGATAAATAAAAACTCTTTTAATTTTTTTGGTATTTCAAGTAATAGTATGAGTACTCGTGGAGTATGCAAGTAAAATAAATTCATTTACCCGTCTAAATTTGCATTTACCTGTCTGTGCGTGTTTTCATATTACTTAGACTTCGTTTTGGGGTAGACAGTAGGCAAACATAACATCGTATTATGCTAACCAGAGCCATATTTCAAGAAGTTTAACTGTAATTTATGTGATAGTAGTTAGGTAAAGAGTCAAGGTATAATGTGAATTATTACAATGTAATTATTCTAAATACTCTGTAAAATAAGTGGGTGAAATATTAATAAAAAACGTTCTAAAATGTCTTTGCTATAACAATCCACGGTTGTTACAAATACGTCTAATATTAAAAATGCTTCAAATTAATCATTTTATGAAAGAAATCAATTAAATCGTACTATTAAATAGTACACTTTATTGTAGACCATTCGCTCCATAATTTTAGATTAAAAATAATAGAAATAAATTCAAACGCTTCCAGAGTAATTGGGTTTTCACTGAACTATCTTTTAACTTTCTCAATTTTTTTCCATACATTTTACTACAGAAAAACGCAACCGTGTACAGAACACGGCTTGCGCGAATCGGCTCGTTTTTTTTTAAATATTCACCCACTTATTTTACATAGATTTCAGAAGAACTAAATTACAATAATGTTTTTTACATTATATCTTAATTCTTTACCGAATAATAACCATGTAATTATAGTTAACACATTTGAAAATAAGGCCTAATTTTTGTCTACTACCTACCCTTAAACAAAATGATTAGACAAAACACAGAAAAATGTACATAATGAATGACGAAGGTCTGAAAATGTTAAGGAGTTCACGAAAACGGTCCGTAGGGAAATTCCGTAGTTACGTAATACTAATAAACATGTGTTTACCTATTTATTATATTCCTGCTTAAAAAAAATGTATGCCTACATAATATGTAGGTACATGTATTAAGAATTGTATTGAAATTTTCCGGCCAGAAAAGTGTAAAATCATTTGGAAATTGTAACGCATTAAAATATAGTATAGTTACATCAATGTATATATATGTATAAGAATGGTCTTACGTGGCCTAACTCGCAAAAACATAAAGAACAATGTTTGGTGATAAAGTATGCCTAATTTAAAATATTTGTAGTACGTAAGTACGGCGCATACTTCATGAAACTATTTACTTGTGCGAAATAATTTCTTTACAAAATAATATCTACTTATGAAGAGTATGGAGTTTTTCAATATTAGAAAACATTGATTTACTTGCCTGCATACTTTCAAGGCGTCGAAATAATTCGAAACTTATTATAATCCCTTTTTTTTAACTATGCACTTCGAGCTGTCAAAGTTATTAGGTTAAAACTAACTAAAGTGTTCAGGAATAGATCGAAAGAGACTTACGAACATTGTGCACGAAACAAGAAGCCTATAACCAGTTAAAATACGAACAACACCTTTCGTTGTTCACGGAGACTTTGTAAGTGAAGCAGTAGTTCGCAACACGCCCACCCGCTCCTCGTTTTCCATATAATATTTCCGTGAACAACGCACGTTGTTGGTTGTATTTTAACTGGTAATAGACGTGCAGACCGTGTTGATAGGCGGCGGAGTGGTGAGGAAGTAAGCGGGCGGTGAATTCAATGTATGAATTCAATTTAATTCAACGACTTTGACAGCTCTAAGTGCTCGGTTAAAAAAATGGGATTATAGTTACAACATGTTATCGATATTTGTCAAAACGACAATTAAAATTAAATATTAGATCTCATATTATTTAAATGTTTCATACTATAAATTTGTTTTTTTTAATTCGGGAATTCGTTAAATAAAATTATAAATTATTTGTTTTCTAAAGTAGATAAGTGTAGCGCTGAAAATAGTTTCACAAGGACATTTATTTGTCGATGTACTTATACGTATTTGCATATAGTATAGTATAGTGCATTGTAGGAAGAAACCTACATTTTAGAAATGTTTAACGAAACATATAAAACGTACATTATACACGAAAGTACACAGGTCGTTGTAGACGTGTAGTATAGAGGTACATTTATAGTTAAAGTTAACGGATAGAGTTTGAAAGTGTTGTGTATTCCATCTGTTTACATAGGATTACAAGAATGACGTATGTGAAAGTACTTAATTAAAATGAATGTAATGCAAGCGCAGTCTACAGATGAAATTTAAATAATACAGTTTCACATTATGCACATAACTCTAAAATAGCATAACTCAAAATGAGAAAATTTCCATACGTCATGTATGTGAATGTACTTAATTAAAATGAATGTAACGCAAGCGCAGTCGTCGTGATGTAGTCTCATCCAATCAATGATCATTTCTTATTCATACATTTTATGCCTTCAGCTAATACTTTTCAAGTCAAAGTATACAAATTGTTTATTTAAGTTATCCATTATGCTGTGCTGTTTTTTATGATTTAATTTCGACCTGTTCGAGCATTCTGTATGTCATATGAGAAATAATTGCGTGGATTATGTTGTAGTTTTGTGCTGGTCAGATAAGAAACCTTTGTATATACGCGTTGTGGCCGTAGAAGGATCGTCTTTTAATTTTTTGTAATTAAATTTTATATTTTAAGTTGTAAATAATTTAACAAAAAGAAAATAGCGCGCTCAAAAGTAGTCAGCGACCAGTGATGTAGGAAGTTAGCCGCTCCTAGAAGACGTCGCGCCATTTATCTGTTTCCGAACATATGTTAAAGTGGTGAGCAGATAGTGCGACCGCGCGCACGACCGCCCCCAGGACGCGCCCGACCACCCCGGTGCACGCGCGATCGCCCCGAGACGCCCGCGACCGCCCCCGGGACGCGCGACACCGCCCGGTTCCTTGCATCACCGCACCGCGTCGCCGCCTCCGGTGGGGCGGGCGGCGGAGGCGGTCGCGCAGCGGTAGCTGCACTCTTTTAGAACTTAGAATTTTTCTTCGAAAAAAGAGCCTTACATTGTAACTAAGCTTTTAAGAAATAATTAGCTATAATCAGATGTTATATTTACATAATATACATTTTTTCTTTTAAGTTGCCTGTTTCTTGATAACGAAGCGCAATTATGAGAATGTTGCAAGATTTAATTAATAGATACTATATTTGTGAGAGTTTTAAGAGCTATTGTAAATTTTACAGAAAAATACATAAAAATGTTGTCAAAATAATTTATAAAAATGTGATAAATCCCGTTTGTGTTTTATTTTCATTTGTACTTCCTGCATCCTATTACATAGTTATTTGATATAGAGTCTATCTAGAAAATTTAATATGTTCTCTCTTCTACTGATGAAATTTAAATAATACAGTTTCACGTTATACACATAGAAAAAATATAATAACTCAAAATTAAACAATTGATATTTGATATAGAGTCTATCTAAAGAATTTAACATGTTCCCTCTTTTCTACTGATGAATTAAAATAATATACTTCACGTTATACACATTGAAAAAATTGCATAACTCAAAATGAGACAATTGACAGACATAGTAATTTGATATAGAGTCTATCTAGAGAATTGAATATGTTCCCTCTCTTCTACTGATGAATTTAAATAATACAGATCACTACACTTAGAAAAAAATGCATAACTCAAAATGAGACAACTGACACTTTTACTTAAACTCTCACACCCATTACCTTAGGATATACATGTAGGTTTACAAAAAATTATCTGAGTGAAAGTTATCTGAGAGTTATTTGTCAGCCTTGATAGCTCAGTGGTGCAGAGAGTCAACTGTCGCTATTGCTTGTTAAGCAACGCTGGGTGCGGTCA
>WYDE02000031.1:144575-175323 GCA_009867175.2 Adela reaumurella | reverse complement strand
GTAAGGCACGAACACCCACCTACTGCATGAATGGGTAGAAGTACCGTTCCAAGGTGAGAGGTGGCGAGCCTGTCGCCCTTTAGCACGACATCTGTCCTTATCCCGTAGTCGCCTTTTACGACATGCATGGGAAGAGATGCAGTGGGGTTATTCTTTTAAGTACCGACCCCTCACGGTGTTTACATATAAGGAAATTCTAAATAAAACACGAAAAATTAATGAAACAAATATATTTCAATATGAAATTAAATCCAACAAATCCATTTTCAACACGATTTCAAACCATTTCAAATACAGTAGGAAAAACTGTGCCTTTTTTAAAGTGCCAAATTCTTAAATGAATCTAGAAAGGCGAAAGGCTGTGCCGCGTGCCAAGTGCTGGAACAACATTCCTGACTCCGCGGGCAGGCAGACTGTCCCCCTTCGAGATGTTAAATTTTTATACCTAAAGGATTACACTACAACACACATTTATTGCACATTTAGAAATTTTGTAAACCTTAATTTTTTTATTATTTTTTTTCTTTTAGAAGATCCAAGACATTTACTATAATTTTGCACATCAATATTAAATGAAATATACACAATAGCATTTTATTCAAATTTGTATATTACACATCCAAAATATGAAACTACAAACGATGGACAGTTACACTTATACGGAATTAGGACTTAATAGACGTATTTTTGCTCAGACTGTCTTCGCACACAATATTGTGCTCTTTCATAAATAAAAAAAAAAACACATTTTATATACTTATAACAAAGACGGTAGGTATGTACTACTACACAACTTGTCTATACTATTGCTCAACATTCTGGAGTATGCATCGTCTAACAAAAGTTTTTATAAAACGCAATAATAAATAAAATTTAACCCTGAAACATTCGAATGTTTAAATTTTTTTTACATTTTTACATATTATTGCCCCTTAATTCTGGGCAATACACATAAGCCAAATTAGAATTTAATGAGATCTTGAGCTATTTTGTCCACGATTGCTTATAGTTTTAATAAGGCCCGTAAACAAATTTTATAATTTACCTTACCTACTATGCCGAAACGTTTACATTCCTTTTTCTCCGCACTCGTGTGATAGTTTTGTATGCTTTCATTTAATGTTGGTTTTTTTTTCTAAATTGCAACACAGATTGTGTGCGGTAATAAATAAAACATATTAGTACCTATGTAAGTATGAGTAGTAACACGCACACTACATGAAATGATGAATTTTAATAAAAAAAAAAAAATCTCAAGGATTCTTTTAGTAGGTAGGTATAGTGCGACATAAAAGAGTTGAAAATTAATGAGGTCGCCTACCGTTGTTCATATGGCAACACAGATCACAAAGTGTCACACTTAACTTTACATATACTTCAAACCCGTAGCTATATTCAAATTTCATACACCAAATCCGCTAATAACGTTACCGGAAGCAGCCAAGATATTCAAGAATTGTACTATGTGAAGTCTGGTGATTGTGAATTACAAGCATAAGTTCTATGTCCAGCTCAAAAACGACAACTATAGACAGGCCTCCCTCTGCTCTGGGCGGACAGACAGTTGACTGCACATATGTATAATAGTGCTTTAGAAAATTTTAGGTGTTGCCAGGAAGTAAAAATATTTTTAGTTCCCAAATAGTTAATTTCTACTCTTTCGTTATTGACTGTACCTAATTGTAGTTAAATATTGTGTTCCGGCTGCAAAGTCAGAGCGAGTGAACACTAAAACCATCTTCGTAGTAGTATTTGTCTTGAGATTTTTTTATTTAAATTGGATTCATCATTTGATTTAAAATCTGCAGTGTCATTAATTACACAGGCTTTGTGTAATGAACAACGTAATAATAAAAAAAATATAATAAACCATATATCCTCCATTGAACAAATTAAATTAATCAATTAATGATTTCATAAGAACAATAAAGTCAAAAATAGATAAAAATCAAAGGGAGTCTGTAAATTAAGTTGAAAAAATTGTGACGTAGACAAAAAAAGGAGTTAGAATCTGAAGAACAGCATTTTATCACAATTCTTTACACAAGTTTAGCACCACACAGTTAACAAACCCATCTACATTAACTACTCCTATAGGTACACGTCTATTTAATGTTGTAAATGGAAAATGTATAAAAATTAATACAACATCTGAAAAATAATTTAAAATCACATTAGGTATATAAAATTCTGTATAATATGCTTAGAGTTCTGTTAAAATTAAATAACTTTTACTTATTGTTGTACGGCGTACAGCTATTGAGATTGTGTTTTGGCTTTCAAAATTAGTACAAAAACAATACGCATTCACGGTTTTGTTTGCTATTCGGTTGTCGTCATTGTGCCGAATTAATATATCTCACTATAATATGCGACCCCTCTCAGTACCATCAGTCCTCTCCAGTTCTCGCGCTACACTAATCTGCTCTACCGCCCTAGTTCCTACCCGGCAGACCTACAGCAGACCCACCCTCAACTACTCGTCTGCGACATCCTAAAATAATATCACATTCTTGACAATCACTTCAAATCTGTTTCTTATATTAAAACCTCTTACAACTAAATCTTTTAGAGTGAATGCTTAAAATATACTTCACTTGAAATTTATATAAACGATCGCTTACTGTAAGCGGTTCAACTAGCGAGACTGTGTAACGGATATTTGTACAAAATTTAACATTTAAGTTGTCCGTGTTAGTGCAGGTGGCACCTGCCCCATTGAAGAGACAATGGACGTATGTCCTGAACATGTTTTATTTCCTAAATAAAAGATCTTATATATGTTAACGTGTGGGGGTGCAAAAGGGATCTGCAACTGAACTTCTGTTAATCCTGGACAATGAAACGATTAACCAGTATGAACGGGAAAGAGTCGCAGGTCCCATTCTGACTCTTAAGTGGAGCACCCTGGAACTTTGAATTGTAATCGGCGAGTACAATAAACTCCACTGACCCTTGGACTTGGACTGGTACGCTGATTACAATCCCACGGCTAGCAAGAGCAGAGAACTCGCCCAGACACCTGGCCATGTGGGCTGTTTTATGGCTTACAATCTTCATTTTTAGTACAAAATACTGATGACCCCGCTATTCTGATGTTTCTGCCTAAACCGCATGGATTCTGGCAGCGGCCACCGGCTAGTGTGGATAAACCCTGGGGATGGAGCGACGCATACTCATCCACAAACCGCTCGTCAGCTTAACATACTGGACGAGGTGGCTGAAGACTTTGAAAGCCAACTCACTGATGCCTTAAGTTCTGCCCCGCACAACGAGAATATCGACATCGACATGTACTACACCGCCTTCGTGTCAACACTCAGGAACACTGCAGAGAAGCACTTCAGTGAAAGTCGACAGGTAGACCGCAACAAGTAACCCAAACATACGTTGAGATTTCTTGAAAACACATGGGACCCGATTATCCAACCACTGTCAAAACATAGGACCAGATCACCGAAACACTGTCCAACATATTTGTCTCAACAAGTCCATCCAGCGCGATATATGTGCGTCGAGAAAACATAAAGTTGGTTGAGCGCAATATACAGGAGAACCGAGCCACAAAAGTGATTGCCCGTTCCCTCTCTATTAGCGAATACCAAATATCGGAAATTGAGCGAATGGATAAATAACTATAAGGAGACCGGAGATACTTGAGGCGGTGGAGGATTTCTATGGTGAACTGTACTCATTCTCGATACCTACCCCAGGTCCAACAAAACTAGTCAATTCGGAGAGACATGCGCCACGCACCAGACACTATACAGAAGATCTCCTTAAGATTAGTGTCTACGGGATAAAGACTGCCTTGAAGGAACTTAAAAGAGGCACAAGCATCAAGGTGACAATGGGATATCGACCGAACTCCTCAAAGCTGGAGGACGATGCATCCTGAAGGAACTGCAGAGATTATTCAAGCAGTTCTGGAAAATGGTGTCATCCCCGCTGCGTGGAGCGACAGGGTCGTGATCTGTACCACAAGGAAAATTTTAAAAACTATTGGCTTATCTCTCTTTTAAACCATATGAACAAAGTCATTTATTTCGAGAGTCATAGAGGTTGGACCAGTACGAACCTCCCGAACAAACTGGGTTCAGGAATGTGTTCGGGACCTTGGATCATATCCTGGCTGTAAGACGGGTATCCAAAAGTGTGATGAGTACGACACGCCGATATTCCTTGCCTAGTCGACTACGAGAAGACATTCCACTCAGTTGATAAATAGGGTGTCGAAAACTCCTTCCTTAGAAGTAGAGGCCATCCCACTCGAAATGTGGGGGAGTGAGGCAAGGGTGTCTCTCTCTCATCTCACCCAAGCTCTAGAAGACGTGACCTTGAGTGGTAAAAAATGGGTATCAATATCAATGGAGAGTTTCTTAGTCATCTTCGTTTTGCCGATGCCATTGTCCTCCTCGCTCATTCCCAGTGTCAGCTTCAGAGATGCTCAGCGACCTCTATGATGCTTCGCTGCGGGTTGGTCTGAGGATAAACCGGGATAAAACCAATGTCTTTTCGAGGGTGGGGACAAATGATCATCATAGGCGAACGAATCAATCAAGTAGAGACATATGTTTATAGGCCAAACACTTCAGTTACATCGACAAAGTCTATTCAAGGAGATAGAAAGACACATTCATATGGGATGGCTATCTTTGGAAAACTGAAATTTGTCCTAAAGTTTGCAATGCCACAAAATCTCAAGATTAAGACATACGATCAGTGCGTACTCCCGGTCATGCATGACACATTGATGTGAAATGTGGGCTCTAACGGCCGGGATAGCCCAAAAGTTCTGTGTTGCTCAGCAAGCCATGAAGCAAACCATGCTGAGAGTATCGCTACGAAACAAGGTGCAAAACGAAAAATATGGCCAAAAAACTATAGACTCGTGTTGTCGAGTGCCAAGAGAGTTGGAAAAAAATTGTAGATGTATGTCCAGCAGTGGACAGCTAAATACTGATGATGATGAATACGTTAAGATATAAAAAGTTATAGCTTTGCAAAAAATTGTCAATTTAGAGGTTTTCCCTAAACGGACTGAAAGGCCATTGGTCATTTGTTTAATTTTTGCAAACCAATAACTTTTTTTATATCATAACGTATGTTCTGCAATAACACAAGTACCAAAGCAGTTTTTGGAAGACCTATTAGGAAATAGAAAAATGGTAACCTTTCTCAGGTATGGGACCAGTCAGATGATGTCACAAATTTTGCAATGGCAGATTTTTTTGGTTACGTTAATTTTTTCTAAAATTGTACCTTAAGAGCAAGTTAAGACCTAATTTCTTTCATCTCAAGAAGGCGAGTAAGTAGAATTTTTAATAATTAATAACACATATTTCAAGAAGAATAATAAAAATTCTTTCAATTCGAATTCTCGGTAGGTGATTTAGCTGTAATATGAGATGTATGTCAGCCAGTGTCATTCCGATTGAACTGAATTGAATGGAACTCAGTGGATCTTGGGGACTTTTTTGAATTGTATAGTTTTTGTGATAATTTAAAATAAAAATATAATAATTTTAAAATCATACAAAAATACCAATTACTTCATATTTAAGGGCCGGTTAAGACCCGATTTCTTTAATCTTTGGAAGGCGCGTAAATAAATCTTTAATAATTAATAACCCAAATTTCAAGAGGAATAATGAAAATGTAGGTGATTTAGGTGTAATATGAGATGATTTGTGTCAGTCTGGGATATTCCGATTGAGCTGCAGTTTCCAAAATATTACGATTTTCGTATACTTTTTAAATTATAGCTCTATCTGAATGGCACAGACTGATATACAATATCCCATATTACAGATACATCACCTACCGAGTAATCCACTTTTCTGAGTTTTCATTATATTTCTTGAAATTTGAGTTATTCATTATTTAATGTTTTATTTACTCGCCTTCTTGAGATGAGTACAATCTGCGTTTTTCACGGCCTTAAATCACTGAATATTGTGTAATCACAACGCTCGAAAGTAATCATGTCATCGTCAGATATTTGTATACTATAAAACGAACCGCTAATTCCCAGCAAGGTCACTCAGAAAAATAAATTAAAAGAGATTACATACATTCTTAAGCGCTAAATTATCACATTTCAAGTGGTTAACCCTCCAATATGTACAATGCTATTAACGTAATATTAAAAAAATACCACACCGAGTTTTATTAACTAGGAGATTAAAATTTTTGCAACCATCGGAATAGTCTAGCGGGGCTACTGGTTTAGTGAGCGCTGATCGTTACTGTATTCTTTGGTTTCCACTAAGAAAAATCAGCCTTTTAAAAATGTTATTAATTTTTATTTACATAGTATAACATTGAGAATTTACTTATGTCAAAATGGGATAAAGTGGACTTTAAAACGTTGAATATAAGGAAATTAAAAACACGATTGCCCTTAAGGCCGTGACAAACGACGATTGTAATCATCTCAAGGCGCGTAAATAAAACATAAAATAATTAATAATACAAATTTCAAGAAATAAAACTAAAATTCGGAAAAGCTAATTTTTCGGTAGGTGATCTATCTGTAATATGTGACATTGTATGTCAGTCTGTGCCATTCCGATTGAGCTATAATTTAGAAAGAACACGAAAATCGTAACATTTTGAAAATTATAGCTCAATCGGAGTGGCACAGACTAACATACAACATCTCAAATTACAGATGGATCACCTACTGATAAATTCGCTTATCTGAAATTTTATTATACTTCTTGAAATTGGTTTTATTAATTATTTCATGTTTTATTTACGCGCCTTCTTGAGATGAGTACAATCTGCGTTGGTCACCCTCTTAAGACAGTTTCCGATGGCCGCGTACCTTATGACTATTAAGACACTAAGTTACACCACAACATCAAGTAACAACTACATATAATTATTAAAACAGTCAACATCAAATCTGAATAATATATCATTAATTTTTTTATAATGGAAAATTTATCTACAGACATTTACATTTCCAAATGTTCATTGTTTACTTCGATGAAAATGTTGTACGATACATTGCGATTACGGTAACTATCTCTATTTCAACCAATATTTTTTTAATTGAGTATTCTAACCTTCTTTCACATTCCAATTTCTCAATATTTCTATCTAAACACCTACTAAAATATTTTCCATTGTCGACTAAGAAAAATACTTTTTTCAAATTAAATACTTATTACCGTTTCAATTAATTGAATTAATTAAATAAATTATAATAATATATAAAATATATGTTAGCACAAAATTAGAAATAGCATAAAATTATCCCAATGGTATGATTTGTATAAAAATTAATCTGTATTTGGAATATTTTTTAGGCAAACAATGAAGATTTTATGAAATCTAGAAAAAAATATTACAAGTAGGTACTTAAGTAGTTTTGATTTTTTAAATAAAATGTTTTGTCATGAATATCTTTGTTATTGTTATTGTAAATGTTATATAGAATAAATTATACGAAAGAAATGTATACAAGAATACTTTTGACTCGATCCTCCTGTGCCAAATGTGAAAGATAATGGTAATGTTATTTTAATATAATATTCGATAATATAATATGCGTAATATATTTTCCTACATATACTTAATTAGTTCGTCCAGTCTTGTATGAATTTGACAACAGCTGAGAATCCAGTCAGAAACAGACAGAAACAGACTTTGCACAGAGAATTTCTATAAAATATTGGTTAATTTTTAAAATGGGCCGGGCCATTGACCTGCATATATCGCGGTGATATAAACAATATAAGACTTAATTAATAATTGACTATTTAATAACCTTAATTATTGCATTATATAACTGCCAACTGCTAAAATTACACAAATATATCTGAAAACGAAATAAGACACTGTCAGTGTTAAGAGCGTGACCAACGCAGATTGTACTAATATCAAGAAGACGCGGAAATAAACCTTTAAATAAATAATAACACAAATTACAAGAAATATAATGAAAATTCTGAAAAGCGAATTTATCGGTAGGTGATCTATCTGTAATATGAGATGTTGCATGTCAGTCAGTGCCACTTTGATTGAGCTATAATTTCCAAAATGTTACGATATTCGGATTCTTTGTTAATTATAGCTCCATCGGAATGGCACAGACTAACATAAATCTCATATTACAGATAGTTTTTTTACCGAGAAATTAGCTTTTCTGAATTTAATTTTATTTCTTGAAATTTGTGTTATTATTTTATTTTTTATTTTTACGCGCTTTCTTGAGATGAGCAAAATCTGCGTTTGTCACGGCCTTAATTACATAAGGTTTTATGTCTCACTTATAAATTCGCACTAAGTAATGAACGAAAGAATTTTTAGAAACGATTTATCACAAGAATGGCAGTTATTGCTAGTAACTTAAAACGATACTCTCAGAAACTTCAAATAAATTGCAATGGCCACGGTGAATGAACAGTCGATAATATAGTCCGAGCACCCGCTGCAAAAATTGATGCATCAAAAATTCGTCATGACAAGGTTTTAGAGATCATCAGACAGGCTGTTTCACAAGCTAAAGCACGCGTCAAGAAAGGACTTACTACTGCTGAAGACAATGCCACCTTTCTAAAGCCTGGCCTAAAATCGTCATGACAAGGTTTTAGAGATCATCAGACAGGCTGTTTCACAAGCTAAAGCACGCGTCAAGAGAGGACTTACTACTGCTGAAGACAAGGTCACCTTTCTAAAACCTGGCCTAAATTCGTCATGACAAGGTTTTAGAGATCATCAGACAGGCTGTTTCACAAACTAAAGCACGCGTCAAGAGAGGACTTACTACTGCTGAAGACAAGGTCACCTTTCTAAAGCCTGGCCTAAATTCGTCATGACAAGGTTTTAGAGATCATCAGACAGGCTGTTTCACAAGCTATACAACCCGTCAAAAGAGAACTTACTGCCGCTGAAGACAAGGTCACCTTTCTAAAGCCTGGCGAAAAGGTGAAGAGAGCCCAGCAAAGGCTCTACTCATACTGTGAGCTGCAACAGACTGGGTGATTTATATGGAACGCGGAAGAAACATTACCAGATCACTCTGGATCGCATCATCCGCGCATCATCTTTGAGACCGGATATCCTCATATATTCAAAATCTACACGACATGTGATATTAGCGGAGTTGACAGTCCTGTGGGAAACAAATATATCAAAGGACCACGAGTTCAAGACAAATAAACACTGTCCTGTGCTCGACCAAATAATTCGGAGGGATTACAGAGCAGAACTTTAGAGGTTGGTGACAAGACCATTAGTGAGCTCTTATATGGAAAGAGTGTCGTAGGCGTCTCTTGCAGCCTCATACCACACATGGATAGGGGCGTGGAGAGAGTCACTGAGTTCAGATAGCGTGTGTCCGAGTAACGGGAAAGACTCTGTGATGAAGCCTGAATAGATGCCCGTAACTTTAATTCGACTGATAAGCACTCTTGGTGGCCACGAATCTGATTCTGTGACTTCCTCCCCGTCTTCAATGGGCCCAGGAAATGCTCTTGGTGAAGCCATTGTAAGCTGAGTTTGTTTCTCTCTCTCCGAATACAAAAATAAAGTTTTGTGAACTGTATTAATAGATGATTGGGTACTGCTCTAAACAGTTCCCATAGTCATTTCAGTGTAAAGTTCGATCACGGTCTGGCAACTGAGGTTCAGCACAGGTTACACTATGGCAACTTATCGCTATATTAAACCAGTGAACAAGTTATTTACAAAAAAAAATTCTTTCACTACATGTTCGCAAAAAGAAATACTATGGCAACTGTACGTATACAGCAGTGGCCAATCAATCATAATACAGTTTACAAAAGTTGATTATTTCAATATCATAATGCATGTCAAATTTTGCAGCGGGATCTCGGGCTAACAGAAGAAGTTGACTGCGTGCCTGTACCTTGAAAGAACTATGCATTTACTAAATCAAATGTACAGTCGACGAGTCTCACTTCTGTGCAACATAGACTTTGGACGCGATCATGTGACCGGAGAGTGCTTGGTGAAAGAGATAAGTACGTTTTTGTATCGTTCGTCTCTTATGGCAAAACACGGTCGGCGACGGCGCAGCGCGTGAGTGTCTGTCTCCGCAGGCCTTGAAAATTGCCAGGAAAACGTTGCACAGAAATTAAACTAGGCTTGTGTACATTATCCATAATGTGATATTAGATTTTCAACGCGTAACGCGAACGATGAGGTGTACGTTTTCAAGGGACACCCAGGCACTCCCTCGACATATAACGCAAACGATAACTTTAGAAAATTAATTCTAAATAATTTTACTTATGTCAATATGTAATGAGGTACGATAATTTGGCACAGAGAGATGACTTAAAACTATATTCGCAATAACTATAAAAACATTACAATATTTCGATGTTTTAAAAACTTGACAATGGTCTTACCGGGTCACGGAAATCACAGCTCTTTCACAATTCATATACGACGCATGTTTCTTCTCGTTTTACTTCGAAATAACTAATTTGGAATGAATCTATATCTAATACCTTAATTTACAAAAATATGGCAAACCAATGAGTGACAGAAGCGACGGACAATTTAGAAGTACACCGAGAAGTCTACTTAGAAGTTCCAACGCAGTGTCTTGTTTTGTGGTGGAACTTTGCACGATCTAATTTTTTAATATAGCCTATAAGGCTACAAAATACACTTACATAATTTGATTTTATCACCCGTTAGTATTGCATTTGCGTCAATTATTGGTTATATTTATATAACAATATTGCAGGAAAACTCGTCGCTGTTTCGATAGTTACTTATATGGTAAATAAAGTGTTGTATATTATGTATATTAAAATGTATGTAAATGTGTTGTAGAATGATTACAATCAGATTCAAATCTTTTCAGGAAATGTATATCTACTCACTAGTGCCCTAATATTTATGCAAAAATTGTATGGCCAAAAAATAAGTACGCTTTGAGAAAAGGCATTTCACTTTCTGCATCTCATTCGAAAACTAGAATTTCTAGATATATAGAGGACATCAGCGAGTAATTATACATTTCCCGAATTTTATGGACGATTAAAGTATATTAGTGTTTATCCAATAAAAATGTATGTATATCGCTTGAAGCCGAATCATTGGAAATATCAATCCATACTCGGTGATTCCAGTCATGTCGGCATATAACACTATTGTCAAGAATATCTTCACTGTAACAAAAACGCACGTCGACCGTGGAATTTGGGTCACCCGAGGGACATACATCGAGTACATTATTGAAGATGAAATTCTGTGTTTACGGGTAAGTACGCTTCTGCGGCATCCCAAATTCAACGATCGACCAGGATATAAATATCTGAAATATCTGCAGTACTTACGTACGTAAAACTAACAAACGGTTCTCTTCAAATTATCTATTTCCCGTTAACCGTACAGATGTAAAGATTTAAAAAATTGTAAAAAATATCTCTCGTTTATATTGTAATATGACTCGGTCATTCAAAATAGAGGTATGTGTGTGTGTGTGTCGGGTGGACGGGTGGACGGAGCGCGGCGCGGCGCTCAGCGCGCGTTGTGCACGTGCGTGGTGAGGTGCTTGGACAGATAGTCTGCGCGCGCGAAGCACTTGCCGCACGCCTCGCAGTGGTAGGGGCGCTCGCCCGTGTGGATGCGCAGGTGGCGCGTCAGGTCGCTCTTGCCGCCGAAAGCGCGTCCGCAGAACAGACACACGAAGGGACGCTCCCCCGTGTGCTTGCGCACGTGCAGTTTCAAGTTCTCCTTGGAGCGCACGCACTTGCCGCAGAAAGGGCAGGCGAAGCGACGTTCGCGCTCCCGCTCACGCTCCCTGTCTCGTCGCTCGTCCGTCAGCACACCCAGCGAGCCCGCGCTCGCTGCACGCCCCTCGCCGCTCGTCGCGCTGCTATCTGCGCGTCTAGATTCCGTATCAGAACTGTCCGCCATAGAACTGACGCTCGCGAAGGACACTGCGACGCGAGCGCGCGTCTCTCCCGCAGGCGGAGCGTCGCTCTCGCCTTCGCGGAGCCGCACTTCGCCGTCGACGCTCGTTTTGCAGTCCATCGAATCGTCGACGTTGAGATCGGACGGACCGTTCGAATCGACCGTACTGTCCTGTTCTTCTTCGGGAGCAGATTCGTCGTCGTTGCGACGTCTACGTATAGAGAGATCCATTTCTCCGCTGCGTCCTATGAGCGCTTCGTTAGTGCTTGTTACCTGATCGGGGCAGTCTTGATGGGAGTCAGCTGACTTAGTGTGAAGTCTCTCGAGAGTATGGTTGAGGCGGTGCTTCTTGAAAGACTTGAGGTAGCGGAACTGCATTCCGCAGACGTCGCAAGTGAAGAGCTTGTCGGCCGGGAGACGGGCGCGATGGTTCTGTTCTCGGTGCTAGAAAAGCATTATATTCTTATATCAGAATACTGAATAGGTATTAGTGCAGAGAAACTAAAAGACTAAAATGTTGCACTCGTACGATCAAATTATCAGAGCTGACCTTGTATAATGTGCAGACATCATAAATTCATGGACTATGAAGTCTGATAAAAAATGTACTGGAACAAGAACTGAATTTGGAGCAGTGCTAGACACAGTCCAAATAGTTATAAGTATAAGTCGGTATGTGGGGCTGACTGACTTAGCCACTAAGTTTGTGATAATTTCAATAGGAATGTAGGTATTAACCTTGACATAGGCGGATCTGTAGCGGTAGCTCTGGCCGCACTGTTCGCAGACGAAGGGCTTGTCGTCGCAGCCGGCGGCGACGGAGGCGTGCTGGAGGGCCGCGTGGCGCTCTAGCAGCCAGCTGGAGGGGAAGGCGGCGAGGCACACACCGCACCGGCGTCGCTCGCTCGCCGCCGCCGCCGCTGTCGTCGCGGTCGCCGCGCGCGCCGTCGCTTCGTAGCCGAGGCAGTCGTCGCTGAGGTAGCGACGGAGACGGCACGCGTGCAGCGCCAGCAGCGGCGACCACAACGAGAGAGGCGTGGAGCCGGGAGCGGGCGCTCCGCACGATAACTCAGCGCACACCTGCAAATGCCAAGACGACGACTGAGCATTGAATTCCAAAGCCGGGGCATCTATTGGATTAGATATTAAACTCACCCGTTGCGTAGTGAAGTGTAGGCGAGGAGTCAAAACATTGTTTGTAATGGATTGTAGAGCTTTTATTTGTCAAAATTGTATTTTTACAGCTATGATATGCTTATATTTGTTTCGAAGTTGCAACGATCCAACGGGGTGCCGAATCTAGACCGCTGTCGACTCATTTCCACAATTGACAAACTATACACTGAATTGCATACCACTTCATCTCGACCGACGACTCTCGCTACAATCGACTCCTAAAGAAATTTTAAATTTGCCGATTTACATTTGTAACCAAATTTTAACTTCTGACACTAATATAAGCTACTAACTTCAAAGACAAAAACAGTTTTTCTTATTCTAAAATATCAACAATCAAAGACAACTAAAACAGGCTGAAATTTAGCAGTACTTTGTCACTTAACAGAAACATATTTCTTCTATATATTACATAATAATTATTACGTGTACACAATACGAACCTATTTATTTTGAACTTGTGCTGAATTTCAATTAAACATATAACCGTACTAAAATTAAAACAAATTGTACCGAAATACAATCAAATATTTCTACAGGAACTAATAAAAATTGCAATTAAAAATATATTTTAGGTAAGTCACTTATTACGTAAACAAGGTAGGTACAATAGGTAGTGTTTTAAAACACAAAGAAAACAATGTAAAAACGTAGGTACAACCAGTATACAACACATCAGCTCTACCAGCTCGGGGACATTTGATAGCTCGACGGATACGGGCCATCACTCGGTAACATTGTCATCATCATGTCTCATAATGTATGAGGAGGCCCGACTTCAGTTCAAGAGGCGTACAAAGACACGGAGGGAGTGTGCCGCTCCTTGAAAGAACTCAACTAGTTATAGCGTAAGGCTATAGGTCTCGCAAAACGCCCTCAGCAGAATGATCTTAATCGCGGAAAACGAGACCACGCAGCTGTTGCGGTAACATTACATGCTGTAATTTGGATTCGCAAAAAGCTGAGTTAATTTTGTTGCCTTCATTTTGGGATCTGCCCACAGAATCTTCAATTAATCATTCTTTCTATCAATATGTCCAATACTAGTATATACAAAAATGAATAATTTGCTATCGCTACGCTGAGTTCCGCGTTCTTGATGAAATCAAATGATTTTCATGAGTTGGGATTGTGGGGATCTCTTTTTCCACGTGTCCCAACTTCGGGCGGTAGTTCTATAGCTCAAACTAGCAACTAGCTATTTATAATCATCGTAATTTGCAGCCCCCGTATAAAGACAATGATCCACACTATGGCGCGAGTTTTGTGGTAATCCGTAAAGAAAAATTCAATGAGTTTTGGATTTTCTACTCCTATATCTGCCCATTTGCTATAATTAATTATCTATACATTTAAATCCCGCAAGTTATAGTGTTCTGCAAATTAGTTGAGACAAGTAAACGTTTTCGTGAAATCGAGTTTATATTAATTTGTTTATAGAATTCCCAACTGCTCTGTTAATACTCACATTTCCCGAATGGACTTCTAGCAAGAGCTCGCGCTGTTACCACTGTGCCGAAAGTAATTATGACGTTCTTCAAAGACCACACAGCTTCTTCTTAAAATGGTCGGGAACATCGCATGACCCAATTAATCTGTATGGGATCTTGGGAAGAAAATCCAAAAACAAGTTAACATTTTTAATAATTCAGGTAACGAAAAATAAAGATTATGTATGAAACTTATGTTATGGGGATGCGTCAGTGGATGCTCACCCGTTCAAGCCCTGAAAAATAAAATGTCTAAAACCGACATTGAATGTCTCAACAGAGACAGATGAGTCGGCAAGAAAAAGGAGTTAAGAAAAAAAAATGTATGAAAAACAAATGGATTCAGTGTCACAGAGAGTGCAAAGTGCACATAGTCTACACTATGTACCCTCGTAAGACTCGGGTGGACAAATAAAGTACTGATAATACAATTAAATAGATTTCACGAAAACATTTACTTGTCCCAACTAATTTGCACACCACTGTAGCTTTGCGGCGATAGATACTTCATAAAAAATCGATTTTAAAAGGCATAAACATTAGTCCTACATACTTTGCTCCTTGAGATCAAACCACAGAACTTCCCGTTCTCTGAAGTGGTATAGTGATCCAAAAACCCTGCATACCAGGTATTACTAAAAATGTACTAGCAATCATTTGGAAGATAAAACTCTGTGTTGTTATTCCAAAATAAAGTAAAAAAACAATTTACATTTTTTGTATCGATAACTTGAAGTGCTCAGTGGCTTGGACTGCCTTTAGCTCACAAAGTAAAGAATCTGTGCTGGACACTTCACAAACATATAATGTTAGAGATAGCTACTTAAGCATTGCATCATCGTCAAGCAAATAGCCAGGCCTGCGCGCGAGTGGTCGGTTCCACGCCTCCGTTCCGCCTGGTTCTCCATGGCGTCGTCGGCCCGCGCGCGTTTTTCTCGTGGTCAGTCTGCTAGATCACTTAGTCGTTTTTGGTCGATTAAAAATTTTGCTCGCAATACATGTTCATACGGAGAATGTATTATTTTATTTACAAATCTCCACGTACTAGTTATCGTAGACTAGCTGACGAGGGCCTGCAGCGGGCCGAAACGCATTGCGCAAAGGAGTCTGGCGGCGACGCCTGGTGGTCCAGACCTCAATGGACACCCTTTTCTACTGCCAATGGCCACGGATATGTTTGGTGAAGCCATTGAGTGCTGAGTTCAACACCTTCCTTCACCCTAAACACAAGGTCCCTACCATATAGCACAGCTACACAGGCGGCATGCACTGCACATGTCGGCTGGCTTGGCGATGATGCAATGCATAAGTAGCTATCTCTAATATTATATGTATGTGACGTGTCCGGCACAAATCTGACGACCAACAGAAACGTGAATACCACTTGAACTTTTGTTCGAATACATATCATAACTCAAATCGTACAATTTTCACCATAAAGTTACATTTTATTTCTCTATCATTAAATTTGCTACTTACATATTTAGTGATTTGCAGCCTTTATATAAGTCTTATATAGGCAAGAGGCACTCTAAAATATAAAATTGTGGTCACAATTCATGATATAAAAATGAACCTACGTTAAATCTATTTCAACACTTAGTGTGTGCTATAACCGTGTCCATAATATACTATGTATGCGACGTGGGCCATCGCACAACCCCACTACGAGTAAGTAGCTACCGGTAGTACGCAAGTCTAGTGGCATGTGATTTCAGCAAGGGTGAGACGAATGTTAAAATTTGAATAACTGCACTTGGGGATGTTCGTTTCTGTTGCAGAAACCAAGGTATAATACAAAATTCACTATCAACAGTACCTGTCTATTTACACGTCACAATATATATAAATATAATCTATCAATATGCTAATTATAAATAGTACCTCTGAAAGTTAGGAAACAAAATAGTTTTTAAACTCGTGTTGTGATCTATTATAAAACTATTCTCAATAAAAACTCGTACAAATTTGATAATTCGTTATTTATACCACGTCTCCTCTTTACTCATTTAATTATTGCTATATGTATCTTGTAAATATTTATATCTTTCTTAAAATAAAGAGAGGAACATTAATAAAGGTTTCAGTATTGCTATACAGTTTGGTAACGTCCAGTTCCGTGAAAATAATAAGAAGAGTGCAGCTCTTCAAATAGCAACATTGTGTGGGAGTTCTCCTATCGCCGCCCGCTTGTGTGCTTCGTGCTACAGAGAATCACTAAGCTTTAATTGCAGCTCCTGCAGTGGAGTGACTCTCTCTCTCGCTTTTTCACTGGGTACAGTGCACGCATCTAAAGTCTATTTTTTTCCAAAATGAACTACATGACGTTTCACTGACATTACAGCGTTGCCACCTTTAAAGAATAGTGATGCAGTAGAATATTATCGATTTATCGATTGAATGGTTGATATGATGCATTTTTATAATGAAAAATATTATCGATTAATCTAATGAATGCAATAATCAATAACATTTTCAACAATACCTACATAACTACTTGAAATTTGTGTGAAAGTGGCAACGCTGCAAACGTCACTTTAGTCCGTATTGGAAAAAAATATACTTTACCATCTATTTATTAGTCAAAACTAACTCAAGCGCATTTACAATCATTCCCTAATACTCGCGGTAAATGGCGTTTTTTTTTAAATTTTTTGCATTACATTATTCCAAACTAATTTAAAGGAATTTGGCTAAAACGCTGTACAGAAATATGAAAACATACTTTTACTAAATGAAAAAATCGATACCTACGTGGAATGTCTATGTTGTTATTTCCATAAAAGGTTATATATATTTACTCTGCAAGAGCGGTCTACCAACACTATACCACATTGGTTCTTAAACTTACAATTATTATAAATTTTCACACTACTGTCGAATTGCCTAAATAAATATTAAAAATACAAATTTCTTGTATGCCTCTATGTATCCTTCGTTGCAAGATTCCAAGTAACGACAAATCGTATTTTTTATATGATGAAATCCCTCAAGTAAATGTTCAAAATAATTCACAAAATGTCAATTAAATTGTATACGCAGAAGTGAAAGATATGAAACAGTTGTTTTTATATATTTGAAACAAAAATACATTTAAGAAAACTAGTCCACTCTATATATATATGAATAGTCTAGTTGCAAACCTAGCGTTAAACGGAATGTCACGTGACCTCCTCCATTGATACGATTACGATATAGCGGAGATTGACACAAAACAAAAATTTCAACCTCTTCTTGACATGTCTTCATAATTTTTAAGTACAGTAGAGCGTTGATTATCCGAACTAACTGGGGGACATGGGTGTTCGGAAAATCGAGTTTTTCGGATAATTGACCTCTATACATCTATGAATAACTTTGTAATGTATAAACATAAACATATTTAAGTGTTTAATACTAAAGGTATTTTACTCGCACGAGCAGCAAGGCGACTACTTGAGGGTTGACTTAATGTTGTTACTTAGCGGGCGTCTGCAGTAGTTTTGCGGTAAGTAATAAATGGAGCGCGCGAGTCGTCTCTCTCTCTGCCCTTCGGATGTCCCACTGTCTGTTACTAAGGCGATGCCTTGGCGGGGCGGGAGCTGCGAGATGCAAGAGCGGGCGCAGAGGCGAGTATTGGCTAGCGTGGATTGCCGAAACGGGCGAAGCATACGTCTCGCGCTGTTGCTACGAGCGACCTCGCACCTGCCGCTAACTCAGTTTTAAGGCTGTTCGGATAAGCGGTCGTTCGGATGACAGACATTCGGATAATCGATGCTCTACTGTAATAAAATTAATGAAGACTTCTTATAGTCTTCCCTAGATGTGCATTGTTTTTGCTGTCGTAGGCGTTGTCGTTGTTGTCGTCTGTGCGGTAACTTCCCGTTGTCCGATCTCAAAAACATTTGTACACAGCTTCTCCTAGTGATCCTAAAAATTGCGAACCGCAAAATGCGCAAGTGGCCAGTTGGCATCGTGAGAGTCTATTATATTTCGTAAGTTACTTCATAGGATTATGGCCTGTATTTCAATACAATAATTTCATTTGGTGGAGTCTCACAATAAACCAATCCCTGCGGTTTTGCTGGGTGTATGGCGGAAAGCCCTCAGGCGCCAGAGGTCCACTTATCAAATAGCCAATTTCTCGTTTTGTCTACTTCTCTAGGTGACTACTTTTCCGTTTTTTTGCAATGACGACATAGCAGATGTACAAAGCAAATAGGAACTTGCTGACGACGCAACGCACGACACACATTCTGTAAACAACTTTTTGGCTATGTCGTCGTGCCGTTATGTCGTACGGTTTTTTTGCAATGACGACATAGCGGATGTACGAAACAAATGGAACTTGCTGACGACGCAACGCACGACACGACACAACTAATCTGCGGCTACTCATTATGCCTGTGTGTACTCTGCCATGTTCTTGCAGAATCGTCTCTCATGGAAAAACGTACGGATCGCAGGTCGTGTGCAGTGTGTCGTATGGTGTGAAACGTTACCACAAATCGTCGCAAGTATGCAAAAGCCCTAACTGTTCATCACGCAAGAACCACTGAACGGATTTTGACGAAACTTTGAATAGTCACAGAGTACATCATGGATTAACATACACGC
The DNA here is from genome assembly GCA_009867175.2 of Adela reaumurella. Classification (NCBI taxonomy): domain Eukaryota; kingdom Metazoa; phylum Arthropoda; class Insecta; order Lepidoptera; family Adelidae; genus Adela; species Adela reaumurella. Next base: position 156,157 of record WYDE02000031.1, on the reverse strand, counting down.
AGACAAAGTCGACGGCAGCAGTTAGTATATAATTAATTTTAGGCTGGAAGTAATTATAGCGGGTTTTGCAACTAGACGAACCATATTGCCGCGTATGTCATTAGTGGTGATTAATTATGGGATACGGAAAAGATGTTGCTAAATGAACTTGCACCTCAGAACGGTTGCATCACCAGGTCTTGACTTGGCTTCTTGCCTCAGGGACTTGGCGCTGTGGGGGTCAGAGGAGCTGTTACTCTTTAATACCTGTTGTCACATCTAATCAGAGTCCTCTAGGGAAGAAAGGGTTGACTCTTACATCGTGCACAAAGCATCCAGCGATTGTGGTAAAATTTTCTGCCTACTTCAACTAAAATTGCCTTAGTTCAATGCCTTCTCCTACCTATTCATGATTATCCGGATGCTTGTTATTTGGATGTGTCTGAAATTCTCCTTGACAAGCTTGAACACCTACAAAACAGTCTACAAACAGTCGTTTTGCTGCAATTTCTACTTCAATATTGTAGCAGGATCATTGGTCTGCTTACCCCGATCGATATATCGTACACAGGTAGAGGACACCTTTATAGGGGCTATGTGCTGCCGCTTTGTATGTCAATGTACTTTGTGTATTTGAGTGCAAATAAATATGTTTGATTTGATTTGATTTGAAGTGTTGTCAAGTCATAGATGAGATCTGACGAACGGTATGGGCGCACTAAACCAAATTAAGTACCTACATATGTAAGAGTAACTCGTACTTCACGCTATGACATAATGAGATCTTTTTCATGTAGTATTTATTTTGCCCGCTCCACTAAATCGGGTAGGGTTTTAGACACAAGTACTTATGTAAACTTTTTCTCAAAATGTATACATAGATATACAGTGCGACATGAAGGAGTACAAAATATATGAAGGCGTCACCATAGTTCATATAACAACACAAATTACAGGCCGACACATAACTTTGGCATGCCACGGACACTGTAACTAAACGCAAAGACATACCCCGAACCTGCCAAGATAAGTTTGTCAAGAATTGGACTATGTACAGTCTGGTGATTGACAACTGTAACCGTCTATTCTATGTGCAGCTCAAAAAAGACTACTATAGACCGCCCTCTGGGAGGACCAACAGTAGACTGCATATAGAATAGAGTGCTTTTGAGAATTTTAGCTGTTGCCAGGAAGTAAATATATTTTTAGTTCCGAAATAATTAATTTCTAATCTTTTGTGTTTTACTGTACCGACACATAGAATGAGATAAAATTGTTAACAGGCAATTTAAGGATAGCCTGGAATGTATGAATGCTAATAAATTATGATCTAGCTAGAATAAAATACCCCGAATAAATTTATCTACGCATATATATTTCTTTATCAATAGGTCCTACATTTTTAATAGGGCTTATTTAAGAACCTAATTTGTAATGTACCTACCTATTAAATTATTGACTAGGTACATCACAATGGAAAAGCAAAACACTTAACTGATCGATGCCGAAACAAATTACTAAAAAAATGCAAAGGAACTTATGAAGGACTCCTTATAAAAACGACTACCCATTACGAAAGTATCCTACCTTAAATTATCCAATTTTAAAATCACAATTTGAGATCCAAATTTTTTTCGCCCCGATGTTATGCCTTATTATTACTTATCACAGCTCATTTATTTTTCACTACAATAATACTCTGTTCTCGTCACTAACCAACGATTAATCTCCCGAAATAAAAAAAAAACAAACTTCATAAGCCAACAACAGCAACTGCAAGAAAAACATAAGATTTTAAATCACACGTCTTCATTACAAGCTTTTTTTTTTAAATAACATTTTGCTTTATTACATTATCGATATGTCACTCTTACGTTCAGGGTTAATTATTCTAAACCTGATAATTTTTAAATATCGTAATATACTAAATTTTTACATACATCCTAATTTCTGGGCGTTGTACTTGGAAAACTTGCAACAAGGTTACTGATTATATAGTGCGTCGAGTATGAATAGGCCTCAATGAAATGAAGTGGTGATTCAAGCACAGCATACAAGCACAATTGCACGCCACCTTCTCTAGTGTAGGCACAAACTCTAGTGACCGAGCCCTACGGAACAATCCCTACTGTACTGGCGACAATCTATGTAGACACTACGGGCTGACTGCACAAACCGCTACAAGCATCTACGATGTCGCTTTCAATTCTTTTTTAGATGTAAACATAAATTCCCCAGAAATTTCATTGTAAAAATGTTTGCAGTACTTGTGTAAATGTTACATGTAAGCATAAATTATGCAACACCCGTGCTAGCCGTAAAATTATTCACTCAAATTAAAGTTTCTGAAAAATAACCCCACATTTTGTAAATTCAGCGTGTGTTGCAAAATTGACACAATATAAATATGGTTTGTAAAAAAAACCTAATGGTTTCTGGACAAATAACTGTAAACTACGTCATATGAATAATTCATTTAAGTGTAATTTTATATCTGATTGTTGAACTATCTTGAGGTAGGCTATGGATCGAAAAGAAATATATTATTATTATTCTGAATTATTGTATAAATATTTTCTGGTAAAAATTAAACAGTGATGTACTGATCAACATTAGAAATGGACTAATTAATGCAGGGTGGGCCAAAATGGTGCTGGTGGTTTTATGTATTTTCTGTATTCTGGAATTTTATATAAATAATGCTGTCTAAAGTATGCCCCTCGCCTGCTTGGCACTGTTTACAGCAAAGTCCCAGATTTTGGTAAATTCAGCAAAATGTTTTTTAGGGATATTGTCATTTCGCGGATAATGTTTCGTTAGAGCTGTTCTGAATTTCTTGTATTTTTTTTTTTGTAGGCCATCATCATGAAAAAAAATTCTCGTGGAGTATTGGGGCTGTATAGATGGGCCATTCACTACCTTTCTTTTTCATAATGAGTATTCCTGGCAAAGGTTTTTCTTTAAGATAACGACACCTAATGGTATGGCATGTCGCAACATCTTGTTTTAACTATATCTTCGAGATATCTATCATCTTCAAATTCATGCAAATGCGGAGACCAAGAACTCTCTTATATCATGTCGACATAATTATAGACTCTCAAGGACATTGCGCGACCTATTTCGTACCCCTAGAAATATGACCCGACAATACCGGTTGCCGATATTACAACCCACACAACAAGATTAGGGCTGTGAAGTTGGGGATTAGTCTCGGACCAGAATCGGCAATTTAGTTTACCGTTCGATTGGCCGAGGTGTCAGACTGGCCGAGCGGACAAGAGCACGCCTCTCAAGCGCGAGGTGCGGGTTCGATACATGCACAATATTTATAACTTTAGAATTTGTGCTAAATGGCCGCTGACACTCCGGTGAAGGAAAACATCGTGAGAAAACCCCTTTCCAAACCGGTTGGTCACTGTGGAAGTGTATGACTAAAATCCTCTCATATAATGTAAATAATAGAGGCCTGTACCCAGCAGTAGGGCGAATAATATGGCTGCAAAAGAAGTGACCGTTTAGGTGGAAATTTGTCTCATCAATCAAAATTGCGTTAAAAATTGTTAAGCGGTCGAGTATATCAAGCAATGGAGGGACCGTTGAGATTATCAAAATTATTATTATTTTTTTAATTATAAATAATCAATTTGCATAATGTATTTATTGCATTTTTTTTATTTCACATTAAACCGCCAAAGCCTTTTGGCCCACCCTGTATTGTATGTAAGTATAAGGCTTAGTGGTTGAAGGGAGCAAATTGAAGTAGGCATGTATGAACGTCATAAGTAGAAGATAACACAGTGAGTAGGTAGATAAAGGACTACATACTGCTTGTTCTGATCCCGTACTTCAAGCACCACATTTTGCCCAAGGGAAGAATTCCTCTATGCTTCATAAAAATACTAAGTTACCAAACTATATCCATATGTACATTTTATATGTCATTATATTGCTTTTGATTTAATTCAGGGAGTTCTTCGACTCTGACGCTCATCGTAAAATTAATAAAAATCTCAAATCCTAACGTTAATTTTATATTACAATCTATCTTATTGAGTGCATATTATCTATCATACCTACTAATTTAATTAAAGCACTCATTATCAATCTTTATTTTGGTTTAAAAAAATCAACTCCCGGAGAAGATTCACAAGAAATAGTAAAATTTTATAATACGCAGGTCTCTAAATTTTACAATAGCAAATATATCAATTTTCATTCTAACTTAATACCGTATCTTACACGATTTGACACGAACAAAATTAAATAAGAAGCTCTTACTTTTTAAATTATCTTCAAACACCAATGTTACAAACCAACACTACTAGCAGAAATACGCTCATCGTTGGTCAATAATTTAATAGCAGATTAAAAATCTAAAAAGGGCGCCCGATCTGAGAGGACATTGGGACAGGGAATCTAATTCTTCCGACCATCGACATAGACTTTCTCGTCCACGCCTACCACCGTCCTGTCGGACGCTACTTAGCGAGTTCAACCATAATCCCTCACAACATTTTCAATGTTTGCGAGAGAGGGGCATCGGATCTCATTTAATATTTAGCTAATCTCACATGCTTTCCTCTCGAGACCATCATCAAATAATCAAACAAAAATATCCTTCAATAAAATATGTCGGAGAAGTTAACAGCTATATGTGATTTACCTATTAGTGAATATCAAATATTATTCATATCGTTCAGATCACAGTTGCGGCATTTAATCACAATCTTAATTAAATACATATTGTCCGTTCCCTCCATCGATGCAATGATATGGCGCGACGTCTCCCGCGAGCGTTCGCACTAGTGTAACACATTCGACACGTCCGTGTGCGTCTCTCGTGCCTCATTGGTGCGGACTCTCCTCCTCCGTGTCGACGGGACTAGGCGAAAGGAACTTGCGCACATACTTCGGGTAATGTGTCTTCTCGTGCGCTTTTAATATAGTCGATCGTGAGAAAGTTTTACCGCACAATGCACAACGAAAAGGCCGCTCTCCTGAAAATAAAAAAATTATATTGAGCGTTGCACGTTGGCCGTCAATAAACACAATCATAAAACAGTAATAATTGTTGCGAGGTCAAAACCTTTCGTGGGATCTTTTAGGTCAAACGCTGTTAAGATACCAAGTTATTCAGAATTTCAAGATGAGTGAAACTGCATAATACTCAACTTCTACGTAAAAGATATACTCAGCTATCCGAAATAGCAAATGAAAATTATTTTAACATATATCATAACATCTAAATATAAATCTAAATAAAAAACTAAACCTATCCTTTAAATATATTAATTATTTACTATAAATAATATATTTCAGCCATATCACTGTTAGGCGCCAGGTAGCCCAGAAGGCTGGACTCGCTGAATGGCAAGCCTTATCCTTTGCCTGAGGCACCAGCCAGCCCTCTGGTCATGTGACATTTCGACCAGGCTGGACGACAATTCTTTGAATAGTCGTCGCGCATCTGGCACCCATGAACCCAACAAATATGTAACCCTCACTCAGGTTGCATAGAGGCGCCTCCGCGCCTGCAGCCGCCGGACCAGCTTCTTGAGAGGTCGCACGACCATGACAGGACGCGACATAGCAACAACCTCCCATTTTTCCAGGGAACGAGTGTCATCCCGTGCGGCCATCCGGCTTTTGCCATCGCCACGTGCAATGCCATACGGCTCCAGAAGAGCCGACACGGTAACGGAGGCGAAAGCCCGGCGAATGACGTCATTCACGCTGGCGTGGCAGGACAAGCGGCCGGCACTACGCTGGCACGAAAAGCCATGGCGGCCAAGTTGATCGACGCGATGTGGCTCGGTGGTTTTAGCGCAGTTCCTGAGGTTTGTTGCTAGACAGAAGGTATTTATGTCCAGCAAACTGCCGATGTGGGAAGAAGGCACAGTATGGAGCCAGTATCTTGACACTTCGGTGCCAGATGTAAGGAGACAAACAAGGTCTGCACGACAGGCCATGGTGGAAAAGTTTGTCGACGCGATGTGGCTCGTTGGTTTTAGTGCTGATCCTGAGGCTCGTTGCTAGACAGAAGGTATTTCTGTCCAGAAAACTGTCGATGTGGGAAGAAGGCACAGTATGGAGCCAGTATCCTGACTCTTTGGTGCCGGAAGTAAGGAGACGAACACGGTCTGCAGGACCGACGGTTCTTTGAAATAGGTTATCTTGCACCTGCTTGCAGAGCGGCTCGTCTCATAATTTTTTAATTAGGGCATTACTAGTAGAGGCGTACTCGGACAGGCTCTCTCCCAGGACGCTTTCGCTTCCACTTCATTTGAGGATGGCCTCAAAATATCATTAAGTGTTTTTTTGTACTGTGTGCCGAAGACATATAGGCTGGCAGAGCAACACCACCAGTCCGCTGGAAACCTAAGCCACCCATACGTACCGGAGTGTGGCCTATATCTAACTGCGTTCTTCAAGGATGCAATATAGAATTTGAACTAGTGTTTCTCTAATCATACTGTCAAAATCTTCTAAAAGATCTCTGTGTCGCCAAAGAGGTGTACATCGCAGCACATACGTAAATTTTGGAACAAACAAGCAGAATATAATGATGAATAGGGCCATGCGGGGATTAATTTCTCTTAGCTTATCAGAATTTTTGTTGAATTCCGAAATTTGATTCAGAATAAAACCGCGAAAGGATTCTTCTAAGATTGGTGCCCAGTTATGAAGTGACTCATTCTTGGCAATTTTGTTTCCCGGAGCTAATTTATCTAATACTAAATTTTTTTCAATGTCGGTGAACGAATCGGGGATGTACAATTTACAGAGAAGTTTAATGAGTCTTAGTCAATGCTTTGGAATTTGTCAATGATTGTTTGTAGGTCTTCAAGTACTGTAGACGTTTCACCCCATATTGTGCCGTCATCCAAGTACCAAGTGTTAATTTTTTAAGTTAGCGAGGAAATAACAGGATTAATTGCCAAACTGAAAATAGCCCCGAGTGGGTCGCCCTGTTGGCAGTCCATAGCCGAATGGAGAAGGCGATCCTGATATATTAAATTAGAGCATCTGCTGTAGCACTGCCAAAGATAACTGTAGCATTCTGGAATATTTTCTTTAATATCTGCCAAGAAGGTGCCTCGGTTTATGGAATTGAAGGCGTCCTTTATATAAACCTTCAGTAACACTGCAACTCCATTATCCAACAAGAAGCCGCGTGCGGCGTGCACAGCGGCTTTACGGCCTCCTTTAATGCAAAAACCAACTTGAATCGGCTAAAACTTTTTTGATAAGTTGGATACCACTTTTTGGTAGCAAATTTTGGAGACGATTCGCCGGATCGTGATTCCAACGGCCATTGGACAGATATAGTTTCGCCATGTCAGTCTGTCTTTCCGTCTGTCTGTCCGCAGTGTAGCTCAGAGAATCATGGTAATAAAAAGCTGTAATTCGGCATATAAATCGTGCCGACAAAGTTGTGAAATAAAATTTAAAAAAAAAATATTCTTTCTGTATCTCCCATACAATGTAAAGCAGGGATGATTTTTTTGGTTGAAATTCTACAAGCGTGACTACAAGGGACTCCGAACCGACTCCTGGGCTACGTCAATGAGCTCAGCTGGCTGAAATAAGGCCTTAAGCTGAGCCTTACGTACAGCAGACGGAAGCCGTCGACGTGCGAAGACAAACCCGTGGAGAACAGAACAGAAGGGTATCCGATCACATCAGGGCTATGAAGAAGATGGATTGGACGAAATCTGAACTGTGCGAACATAGCGACTCCGGACCAAATCATTGGATAAGGTTTGATCAGGCTAAAGTAATTTCTTCTGAAACACGAACCTATACAATAATCGTCAGGGAAGCTATTGAAATTTAAAAAAAAACACAAAACTTTCAACTGTGAAGACTCCTTCAAACTTTCAGCTATGTGGAACCCAGTACTTCAGACGATGAGAAGAGATGAGCGTAGCGAACCCGTGGAAGATATCCTTAGCTCATACTGCCTCTCTGCTGACTTATGGAACGCAGCTAATACAGTCGATGTTTCGCCACTTGCACGCACGCACCCATGACTATAATCTGCATTCTAGAAGGCATAACTGTCAGTACGTTTGCTAAGCTCATAGCAAGCAGACTTCTCCGTGACCATGAACAGGACGCTCTGTTCGAAACGTCCGTCGGAACAATCCGATAAAGACGTTGCGAGAAGAGCCTGAACTTTACAGGATGTGATTTACCATTTTGTGTATTTATTATTTACAAATTTTGTACAAAGCTCAAAGCAAACATATAGGACAAGGTGGCTGAAGGCTTCGGAGCCAAACTCACGGATGCCTTAAACTGTGTACCGCACTATGAGGATGTCGACATCGACACGCTCTACACCACCTTCGTGTCAACACTCAGGAACACTGCAGAGAAGCACTTCAGCAAAAGTCGACAGGCCCACTGCAAGAAGTTATCCGAAGATACGTTGAGGCTCCTTGAGAAAACGACGAAACATGTGACCGGATCACCGATACACCATCGAACATAGGAGTCTCAACATGTCCATCAGCAAATCCATCCATCGCGACATACGTCGACAAAACATGAAGATGGTTGAGGGCGTTATAGAGGAGAAGCAAAAAGTTTTTGCCCATTATCTCTCTATTGGCGCCAACCAAATATCGAAACTAGAACGAGCGGATGGGCAAATAACTGCAAGAAGACGGGAGATACTTAAGGTGGGGTAGGATTTATGGATTCTACTGTGAACTGGACAATTGCTCGATACCCACCCCAAGCCTAAGCAAACCATTTGACACGGATAGACATGCGCCGCTCACCAGACATTACACAGAGAATCTCCCGGGGATCAGTGTCTAGCATTTACATCCATCCTGGGAATATCACTATTAGACAAGGTGCGAAACGAAGAAATTTGCCGACTCACCAAAGTAGTAGATATTGTACACAGGGTGGCAAAGCTCAAATGGCAGTGAGCTGGACACGTGAGCCGCATGGATGACAAGCATTGGAGCACACGCAACCTAGACTGGCCTTGGACAGGGAAGTGAAGTGTGGGAAGACCACCTGTCAGATGGGACGACAACATCCAATACGCCGCAGACAAACGATGGATTCGTGCTGCCGAGTGCCGGGAGGGTTTTAAACAAATTGGAGAGGCGTATGTCCAGCAGCGGACGGTTAATGCTGATGATGATGAAATTTTTTCATGTTTATGAAGGTAATTTTTTGACAGTTTTTACGAATATACTGTGGCATAGGCCACATTGCCATACGCCTATCATAACCTTCTCACTCACAGAGCATTTGGCACCACTGAAAAATACAAAGAAAAATAACTGTTCAACGTGTTGTCCGACGCGGGATTCGAACCCGCGTCCTTGAATGTAGCCCTCAATGCTCGAACCAACTGAGTTATCCGGACTACACATCGCTTTACGAAATTGGTCTTCATATTATTCATCATTGTTCGTCGTTATTGCTACATCTGGTTTGGTACATACATGGTTTGGTTCAACACAGCAGGATCTGACCTCGCAACGAGGATACGTAGAAGAGAGCATGACTCACCTGTATGTACCCTGCAGTGATCCTTCATATGGTGCCGCAGCTTGAAAGCCTTGCCGCAGAATTCACATTTAAAAGGTCGATCGCCGGTGTGGACGGGCAGGTGAGCGATGAGGGACGACACATCGGGGAAGCTCTTGCCGCAGAACTTGCACAGAACCACATTGCCGGGCTCGAGCGCGCCCAGTTCCAGGTCGATGGGTAGAGAAGAGTCGTCGTGCGCGGTGGAGATGAAGTGGTCGGATAGGCCGATGCTGCCGGGTAGGCCGAGCGGGCGGCCCAGCACGGCCTCCCGGTACTTGAGAGTCTCGAGAGAGTGGGAGAGGATGTGCCTAGTGAGCTTGCTCTGATGAGGGAAGGTGGCGCCACAGTACATGCACGGGAACAGGCGGTTGTCCCCCGGCCCCTCATCCCCCCGGCCCCTACCGGCACCATCGTACCACTCCTGCAACCACAAAAAGAACATCAACTTCTTTTCTCGTGTACTATCTTTATCTCGAACCAGAATTTTGTGCAATATCTACTACTACTATCTAAAATGTAGATGCAAGTTAATTTCATTTATTTTTTTTAATTTTCACGTCTATGTTCAGAAGTTGACGCTCATTTTTGTCCATAGTGCAGGAGATACGATAATGGCGCAGACTGTGCGTAACGCGTTGTTGTTTGTTGCGAACATTAAACTCTCGGTTATCCGATACGAATTTGCATTTCCCACTTACTGGACGAAATGGCCCGTAACGACTGCGTATCAAATTCCAATAGGTAACATATAAAGTTATAAAGAACAAAATGTATAATAACAATGGCCAAAAAAATGAAGGTCAACTTCTTGACAGCAAGGCATAGTAATAGAGATTGTTAAATTAGCACAAACCACAAGCATGCAACAACACAAACTACTCAACTTTACTCCAAGTTACATAAATTAATATAAATTTTAATGCACAAGTATAAATAATTTAAAAATATATGTAATGGCAAAGATTACGTACAAAATACAAAATCCTACCACATTTACCTGTAATTAGTATGCACAAATGAATGCAAAACCAATATTTGGTACTTATGTATGTAGTTTAATTAAAAGTAAATTACTTTAAGTAGGTGCCGTACATATTGCTGTGTGAATATTAGGTATTTTTTTATGGAAACGGACACGGATGGCTACATCCACCTAATGCACCAGTTCTTCTGGTACCAGTAATGTCAGCCTAAACACCTCGGTGAGTTATTTAGATGGTGCCATGTCAGCACTTCCCTCAGTTTCAGCCGGCTACACTGAACTGGGCGGAAAACAACACTAGGTTTCATAGGGGCTTTACCCTACCACCATGTAAGGCGAGGGAAGGGATCTACAGTTTAACGTGGAATCCGAACCACGACCAGCGTCAACGGTCAAGCGGTCATCCATCCAAGTCCTGACCGCCATAAATAATACCACAACCACTGAGCCAACGACGCTGATAAACAAGGTATATACTTCAAAGAACTTCTTAGTTTTATTATAATTTTTTATTTAAATAATATTAAAAAAAAATTACATCATAATCTTTATTACATTACAGGTCTAATAAACATCTATCACCATGGTAAAATTATAATTTACGCGTGTTAAATTTACACCGACTACAAAAAAGGATCATCGATACATTCCGTCGAATCACTGAACAATTAAAGTTTTTAATGTGCTTTTCAAGTTGTATTTATGCAATTCTATCGAGAAAAGTTTCCCAAGTCATATTCTTCGGAACAATAGTCATGTCCTTGGCTGACATGTAGTCTTTTTGTAATTTTTTTATATTTTTTTTGCAATTTTTCAATATTTTTGTCCATTCTGTAAAAACTTTGCTGACGATATTCATGATCTTAATCAATATTCACTTTCATGATAAAGTTTTGAAATAACGTAACAAGAAATTGCTCTTGTTACGTAAAGTGGAATTTGTGCATTATATATAACACATTTCTTATAACTACAAGCTACCCAAGCTTACGGAGGGACTTGAATCATTGCACCACAGGCGAACAATCGGTTCCCTTAGTCTGTTTTATAGGTACTA
>WYDE02000031.1:131036-144475 GCA_009867175.2 Adela reaumurella | reverse complement strand
TCACCAATCTATGGCTATAACTTTGAAAGTATAATGCGACTATTTTTTTTATATGGGTGACTATTTATGACTATTTCAGGACTATTTTTTGGCATAGTTAAAATTTATTTTCATTAACTTTTCAGAAGTGAGGATTACGGGGTGATGGACACAAATATCTCTATTGGCGGGTAGTTTAACCCCTCCTGTTCGTCATGGACCCACCTGTTTCCATCCAATTTTCTCCAAACTAGGCAGGCCTTTGAAACCGCGACTGTACCGGTCAAACAGGGACGCATGGTAAGCCTACCGAAGAGGCTAAGATTTTCTAAAGTTTCTATGGAAGTTTGTCATTTTTAAAGTTAGAGATATGGAAATTGGCGTTCAGGCTATAGGCTTCTGCTTATAAATAAAAGTGAGCTGTATTAGCGACTTTTGGAAATTCATCCACTAACGGGGTTAAATAGGGGATGAAAGTTTGTATGGAGGTTCAAAAGACATCAACCTTTTTTGGTGGTAACGAACACAGAAAAAAAGAGTTCAACGAGCTTTCCCTACGGTTCGGGTAGGGTAGGGGGAGGGGTAGGAGTAGGAGTAGGAGTAGGAGTAGGGTTAGGGGTAGGGGAAGGTGAGGAGTGGGGGTGGCGGGTGTCGGCTAATGGTGATTTACGGCGGACGGAGCCACGGGCAAAATTCATTTTGTTTTTTTTAAGGAAACTGACATCAACTAATACACCAATTTTCTGGTACCAGTAATGTCAGCCTAAACACCTTGGTAAGTTATGTAGGTAGGTGCCATGTCAGCGCTTCCCGCAATTCCAGCCGGCGACATTGAACTGGACGGAAAACACGAACTATGTTTCACAGCCGCTTCCGGTCTTCATTCAGTGCGGTGGTATACTAACCCGGACGGGTTTAACCCTACCACCATGTAAGGAGAGGGAAGGGACCTACAGTTTAACGTGGAATCCGAATCACGACCAGCGTCAACCGTCAAAAGCTAGTAAAAAATAAAACAGTATAATCGTTAATTAATTAAACCGCTGTGTAATTAATTCTTAGTTACCTCAATCATGCCATGCCTGGCGGAGTATGGTGCCATGACAGTGTACATATATATGTACTTCCCTTTTACCCGAAAGGAGGGTTATTCGGTCTGGCTGGCTACACCGAACTAGACTGAAAACTTGAACTTTTTAATATCAGAATGCCAACCAAGAAGAAACTTGGAGCGAAGCCGAAGATCAAGCTGTTTGCAGTTAATTAATTCACAGTCCCAACCAAGGAGTAACTCGGAGCAAGGCCTCGCCCCAGCTAACAGAGCGAATAGAGCCAAAGAACATAAAAAAGGTATGTATAGAAGAAGAAAAATACATAAAATTAATGAATTTAATTACCATGTCCTGTTTATAACAAAAAAAAGAGCAAACAACGAAAAAAAATTCAATCAATAAAAAAAAACATTCCACAGGTAAGCGCATATTGGTCCAAGCCATCTTTCTCTCTCCCCGGCAACCCCAGCATTCACGTGTAACCAAGCGCCTAATTAGACTTGCTATCTGTCTGGAACATACACTTCGTTAAAGCCCGCACGGCACGTGTACCTTATCCGAAACCACTCTCCACGAGGAGGTCGAGAACCGGTTACTGATTACATTTAGCTGTGCAAAGCAATACTTCTAGATTCTTTCCATCTCTTTCGGGCTTGATAAGATCGCAACGGTGCGAGAGACATTACTGGGAAAGGTGCTAAAACATCACGTCACATACATCTGCGGTATGTTTTGGATGACGGATGCCATTAATTCCACAGCTGCTGTGATACGAAACGGCAATTCTAAGAATGGCCGAGCGGAAGAGCATATTTGCCCTTGAAGAGGATCAAGTGATCTAGCAACAAGATGTGCCAATAGCTCGTGTGCCTTTCGGGAAACAACTTTTAGTAGAGAAAAACAGCGGTATTCTGGTATAACAACCGCACGCGTCAGGCTGTGGGCGTGAAACAACAGGTGTGCGCGAAGCGGGCGAGAATATGAAGAGTCATTGTGAAAACTCGTACATGTTGAAGGGTACATTCGAAAAGAATCCGGTTCGATTACACACAATTTAAGGCGGTGCAACCTACCTTCCTTCCATCTGTTGTTGAAATGTATTCCAAGCGAAGAAAAAAATTTTTTTCAATGTAAGCTTTTGCTTCGTTGTCGATTAATTCAGTGACACCGAGCCAAAACTCCTGTAATTTCTAACACAAATAATAAATCAGTTTTAAAAGGAAGAAAGTGGACGTTTCATTTCCAAAAAAAGAGATGCCTACGTGCAAGATTTACCGCAACCAAAAAACAGCCCTTTCTGCCTCGATCAGTGTGATCGCAGAAAAAGACTGGCCTGTTATATGACCGAGCAGAATCCAAGATCTAGTTCAAAGATGCCATCGCGATCGTGACCAAAAACAAGGCAGAAATTCGCTAACGGTCGTTCTTAATTCCCTACCGGCGACGACCGGAATACATCTGAGACCATAACTGGCTCCAAAAACTTGTGGCACTAAATCGCACCACATTGAGACACTATAAATTACCAACCAGCTCATGTGTTTAGAAGTTAACATTTAGATTTGTAGTATAGAGAATTCGTCAGGTCGTCGACCATATTCGCACAACGGTCGCTCCGCTTACGGACCGGTGAACATAACTCACCGGAGAGGCCCATGGGATGGGAGTCAATAAACTTAGAATTGGGCTTAGATGTAGAATTTTCATGACATTTGGTGAAATATATCGTTTTACGAACGGAGTTTTAAGTCTCATTATTCATTATTAGCAATCATACTCGCTAGTCACACTAAAAAAAACAACGTCATTTCAATTTGCGATCAATTCATTATTTACGCAGCTGGATGTTTAAAATATCAGATCAGGATGTAAACTGACAGACTATAAGATAAAGCACTGGCTTATTCACGAACTTTCCTTCTTTGCCCATCATGTATCTATTTACTTCACATAGGCATTCGACAATGAACAGAATCCTCGTCTCATTTTCAATTGCGGAATAATTATCGTTTTATCATTCTGCAATAATTCTAGAATTTACATAGACAAATGCGTGTACGACATGATTAAAGATTGTCTAAATAACGTTAGCTAGCTTCGATATTTGCCTATATGCAATAGTTCGTCTCAATGGTCGATTGGTTATTGAGCGAGATCACCTTCCATCTACAGATGGAATGCTAACAGCTTCCTCATTGGCGAGTTCTATACAAACATACTTAGACTGAGAGGCAGGTCTCTCAAGTTCACTACATAATCCACCTCGTCTGTTGGAGGTGGCGATTTTGCGTATTCTGTTAGGACGTCTGCGATAAATGGAATTATTATCGAGTTTGAGCCGTTTTGACTACACTTATATATAATACTATGCGTGCGTGCCGTATGTAACATATTGATAGTATTCAAACTATTGATAAAGTATTACATTTTGGGAGATCGGCAAGTCCTTAGTTACATTCTGCAGTGTGATATTATTATAAATATTTATTTCGTACACGATTAGACGCTGCCTTCATTAGAAACTTTTCTGTAAAATCACACAGAAAAGTTTCTATTTTTAAAGAGCTTATAGAGTCAAAAGGCGTTGGGTATTATATCTGGATCTAGGTATTGGCAGTTCATAGTCAAGATCCACTTTAAGGATGAAAAACTCGGCATATTATTTTTGTTCTAGCTGTGCCTATAGCTCGATGAGGCAAGAGTCGGAGACGACGGTACCTGCGTGAAGCACCAGTTCTCGGCGACGGGCGTGTTGCCGTCGTGGAGCGGGCTGGGCACGCGGCTCACCGCCATGCCGCTCGAGCCGTTGGAGGAGACGCGCGCCGACTGCGGGCCCGCGCCTGCCGCGCCGCCGCCACCGCCCCCTCCGCCGCCCGTGCACTCGCTGCCCCCGGACCCGAGCCTGCAACAACAGAGAACAACACCACATTCTACAATACGACCACTGACACTCTAACTACAATCAGTCTCCAGCCGAGAGGACATTTCCTCTCTCAAAATCCAAACATTTAGTGTTTCATAAAACCATCACGGAAATAATGATTTAGGATTGATATGGTTTGTAGGCTAGCGATATGCGCGCGCGGCGCGCCGCGCAGGCGCTCGTCGAACTGATCATCATGAACTTGATAACTAATACCGATGATCATGCAAAGAGTTAGCAGTGAGTAGACGTCGCGTCGTCGAGGTGGAGAATAGATTATTTTCACCATTTGTTTTTTATATAGAAATAACTCTTCATAACTTACATTTTGGCATAAGTTTGATATGTTATAGGATAATAATTGACGAAGTTAGAGCAATTTAAAGCGCGTAAATAAATGATTCGTGGCGAGCGCCTACCACCTGCCGCCGCGTGCGTGCCGCGCGCCGCTAGTACGGACGGGCGGCGGGCGGAGTGCGGAGCAGTCACAGTGACGTCACTAACCCCAGTCTCAGTACAGTGACGTGCCCGCGTTCACAGTATGGAATTGTGTATGGATTTTTTTTCTGAAACCTATCATTTGTGGTATCAAATGAAAGGGCTTCATAAGCCGATGCTAAAAATGTACCAATTTTTAAAAAAGTGACCGCGGCGGACATCTCGCTCGACTGCAGGTAGAGTGTTCTATTCGGGCTTAATGGCCGTCGTAAGTTGGAATTTCTTAATGACGTTTCGCTAGCACGAGTGGCCAGCTTCTTCAGAGGTGCTTCCATCTCCGATGCTCGCAGTAGAGGGTCTACTGCGAGCATCGGAGATGGACTCATTCCAACTTACGACGGCCATTAAGCCCGAATAGAAGCACTCTACCTTCAAACACCGGCCGCGAAAGCCTCAACCAATTTATTCCAACAAGAGAACCCGAGAAACTCGCAGAGAATGAACAAAATAAACATAAAATGTGGGTGTTTCTTTAAATAAAGAGAGTATTCAAGTCGAACATAGCCCATCTGTATGGGGAAGGCTACTGCAGAAATTACAAGAAATTGCCCTAAATAATACGCAGAGCTGAGAAGAAAACATTATTGAATTATAGAAACACTGGTAAAGGAAGCTACAAGTTATTATGATAAACATGTTTGCTCGAAGTCTCATTACATATTTGCTGATATCACAAGTTAAATAAATAAATATAAATCAGTAGAATGCTAATAGTATAAATCGTAAACAAAGTGATTTGAACCTACTACTATGTCAAGATAAAATAATCTGCTCTTAGCGCATTGTAGAGAGGATGTAAAACTCTTTAAGCCTGGTGAGACCCTGAACCTAAGTAATGTACAAATCCAGACTTATTAAATTTTAAAAGTAAGCATAGGTATACAATGTTCAATTATTTTGATTGACCGAGCCGAGCGAAGCGCTCGCGAGCGTCTCTGTTTCAGCTTGGACAAAAATATTTTCGTATGTCCAGCGTCAGTCCGGCTGTTCTCGTCTATAGGTCGCATTTCTCAACCGATTCTCGTGAAATATTGTGAGCAGGTTTGATAATTATATGGAATTTTTTGGATTCAGTTTTTGGAAATTTTAACAATTCAACCCCTATGACGGAGCCATGGGGGTTGAAGGGGTTGGATGTGTGAGGGGGTGGAAAATAATACAGACCCGCGAGGTCTACAGCTCACAGAGCAATAGTCTACAGGACATCCCGAGGGAGTTGTGGTATTGAAACAGCAAAAATATTTAACTTCGCTCGATAGAAAAAAAATTCAAAGTCACCTCTATTTTTGAGGCAGTTTCAATTGTGTTCAAAAAGTTATGTATGTTTAATGTTTATTTTTTTTATCCAAATACGGTTTTATATGTTTTAGGGAACTGTGGAAAGAGAAATGTCAAAAAACTGAAATTTTTAATACTATTAACAATTACATCTTCTTATGCAGAATTCACTTGTGTCTCAGATTGTCGTAAGTGCCATTCATCCCCCTGTGTAAACAGTAAACACCACGCGCTATCCCTGTCTCACAGCTGAGGCTTTCTGTGCCTGTGTTAGTGACATGCCAGGATGGTGGCCAAACTTTCACTAACTTTGAGGAATGTTTAATAAATTGTTTGTACTCTCTGTACATCATTTAATGGCTTGTAATAGACTAAATTCTACAGAAAATTGACAGCAAGATGTTGTATATACTACAGTTTTTTTTTCATTACTATATGAAATTTACTATTTGTTCAATGCCAACTCAAATCAGTGCCTTTTCAGAAATTCCAGCGAAGAGGTTAAGTAGAGCTTATGAAAACCTAAAAGAAGAAATTGCCCAGTAAAAATAAACAAGCAAGCCTTCTACTTTTATTTCTACTGAACAAATTTTTAATATTTGTTATAATTTTCTTAATCTAATTGGCGCAAATAGTGAAATATTTTTACAAGATTATGTGCCCAAAAAACACACTATAAGTGATTAAAACCTAAAATTATCATCATGTATAAAAATATACCAATTTTCCTTTATATATCATAAAAAATATTAATATTATTGTCTACTTTTCTGTCAAAAGTTGTTTATCAAACATGAGCAGAAAACGTCAACCGAAATCCATTTTGTATGGACGGGACGCATTCACAGAGAAAGCTCTTTAAGTATTACTCATAAACAATGCTCCACTACACTTTCTTTCTCTTTCAAACAAAACAAACACACAATCAAAAGATATTAAATATGGAATAAACATATAGAATAAGAGTGTAGCCGCAGATTAGTGGTATCGTGTCGTGCGGTGCAACGTCAGCAAGTTCATTCTTGCTTCGTACATCTGCCATATTGTCACAGCAAAACACTCAGAATGACATAGTGCATGGATTACATAGCCAAAAAGTTGTTTGCAAAAAAATGTGTAGTGCTGTGCCGTGTCATTGAATGAGTATATTATACCTAAAAATATATTGCGCTTGGAGTCATTAATGCGTTTTTCGTGTCGTGCGGTGGCTCGTGCTGGCTCATAGTTCTGCATTTTCTGTATAAAAAATACAAATCAAAATAATTTCTTTGGCCCTTAGGCGCCAAGTCCAGCAGTTCCAAATAATAGAACTATGATGGTCCACGCCCAGGTCCCATGGTCCCGCCGCATTCAATAAAGGTGACTGTCTGGATTTGCAAATATGCTCATCCTCATCTAGGTGCATCTCTACTGCCAATGGGCCCGGATATGTTCGGTGAAGCCATTGAGTGCTGAGTTCAACACTTTCGTTCCAGAAAAAATACAGAGAGAGCGCTAATTTTGTTGTACTTTGAACTACCAATACCAGAACAGTATCATTGATAAAAGACGAAAGACTAAGACTAAAAGAAAAAATTGAGTCATGTTTATTGAAGAACTTATGCTATATGCCTGCAGACACTCCAGTGACGGAAACATTGTGAGGAGACCCGCTTCCTAGCCAGTCGGTCACCTTGGAAGTGTATGACTAAATCCTCTCTTATATATCAATGCAAGATATCTTTCATTACTTAACAATGTGTTTTTTTTTACCAGGCCTCCCTGGACGTAGCCATGGAGTACGCGTCCAAGCGGATAGCATTCGGCAAGCCCATCCTCAAACTGCAGGCCATTCAGCAGAAGCTCGCGGACATGGCTCTGAGGATCGAGTCCGCCCGCCTCCTCACCTGGAGGGCGGCGTATCTCAAGGACAACAAGAAACCATATACCAAGGAGGCGGCTATGGCAAAGCTTGCTGCGTCCGAGTCGGCCACTTTTGCTTCACATCAGGCAATCCAGGTATTAAATTTAACAATATGGCAATTCGCGCTGGTAGCATATGAACACAAACCCCGCTCCCTGCGAGGTACTAAAGCAAAAGAGCTGGCTAATTGCAAACCAGCTCCAGTTAGTCACTGTGGAGGAGTATGACTGAAATACTTGGTATGAATTAGAACATTTGCTTAGCAGTTATAAAGAGTGCAGTAGGAGACCAATAATAAAGGATGCTTCTTAAAAGCAATAAAAACACACTTTACTAATGCTCTTTTGAGCACACAGTCAATTATTACACAGCATTATCTCGATGACTTTCAAATTTCTACATGCCCATACTGAACAAGACAAGAAAAAACGACAATCTGAAAATTCGCCGAGAGCTATAAAATCTGTCTGTGTGCGTAGGTGCTGGGAGGTATGGGCTACGTGTCGGACATGCCGGCGGAGCGCCACTACCGCGACGCGCGCATCACAGAGATATACGAGGGCACCTCCGAGATACAGAGGCTGGTAATCGCGGGACAACTCGCCAAGGAGTACGGCCTCAGCTAGATGTCGGCTGGTCCCTCGCACGACTCTTTATACTCTTCTAGTGATATTCAAGAGCATATAGAATAGGCAGATAACTTGAATTCAGTGAAACTGCGTTTTACAGTGGGCGCACATGGTCGACAGGTCAGTCGCGATTGACCTATATTTTACCTCATATTGGTAGATTTTAAGAATCATTTTCGGGCCCCATTAATTAACACAAGTGTTACACAAGAAAGAACACAACAAGTAACACAAGAAGTAATAAAAACTGTGCGATTTTTTATTTGGAAAATATATACGGATATAGCTGGTGTTTTTATCTATAGCAAGTTGCATCGGCGAGGACTTCTTTAAAAACAAAATGCCCACCGACACAAAAAGTGGTCTCCTAAGAAATATGGATATCTAGCTATCTCTCTCGTATATAAAACAATTGTTAATGTTCTGCAAGTCAGGCCAAGACTGATTAGTCTTAAGACAAGCTACGTTTACTATGACAACTGTATTTTTATGATCAAGTATACAAGATCACAGTGTTCTTTATTACCTTCCGTACGGAGCAGCTAATACTGTATTCCTATGAAGTATTTTGTAATAGGAATTTTGGTAATTGTATTTTGGAATTTGTTAAGAGATTTTACAGAATGTGTAGAATTTTTTAAATAGTATTTAGATCTGAACAGTGTAAATTAAATTTGTTCAGGATTTCATAAAAGGAATGAATGGTATTAAAAAGTCGTAACAATTGTTAAGTATATATTAGGAGTGAAGTAAGAGTAAATTATGTATATAAATAAAGTTGACTGATAGTTTTATTGTCCTGGTCCGGAGAGAGACTTGTCCATGAATTTCCTCTTGGCGAAGCACAGCCACCACTTGCTCGGCTTGCCGTCCTCCGTCGCAAACACCTGCGACATAACCACATACACGTAATATTTATACTGTGTTAAAAAAGTGACACTTAGGCTTAGCTGAAACAGGGTAAAATTTGTTTTATGAAAAAAACATATTGAAGTATAAAAAATTATTACCTACTAAATACATTATAAATTTCAGAAACCAATTAGTTCTATGAACATATTGTTAATAATCTTATTGTTAGATCAAACTATTTAATTAAACTGTTTATATACTCGTACACCGATGCAATAAAGATGAGCTTCGGAAGGAATGCGGCGACATGGGAATGTGGCGCTAGAACAGACGAAAACTCACAAAACTACGGAAATATGTGTTACACGCCTCACAATACATCTACTGAGGGCGCACATCACACTTTTTGCAGCAATTTTATTCGTCACACTGCTGGGTACGGTATCTGATTTACATGATATGAGAGGATTTTAGTCATACACTTCCATGGTGACCAACCAGCTTGGAAGTGGGTTTCCTCACAATGTTTTACTACACCGGAGTGTCAGCGGCCATTTAGCACAAATTCTAAAATTATAAATATTGTGCTCCCAGTGGGTATCGAACCCGCACCTTCCGCTTGAGAGGCGTGCTCTTGCCCGCTCGGTCAATCTGACAGTCTGGAGACTCATACATGGCGTCTATCCTTGCATTTGCGGATGATATAATGCTGTTAACTCGCAGTCCAACACAAAATCACGCGCTTCTTAAAGTGGTAGGTGACTACTGTGAACGGCCCAAAGGAATGAAGATTAAACCCGCAAAAGTGCTACTGGTTGAACTTAATGAGGAAGGAAGGGTACAAAATTCACCTCAAACGATCCAGGTCTGATAGTGGCTGGTAAATTGATCGCAACAATGGCTGTTGAAGCTCCTTTCAAATTCCTGAGGAAAAAAATCACCAGCAGAGGGAAGCAACATCACACTGAGGACATTGTACAACTTTTTGATGAAAACCTACGCCAAACTGACTCTTTCCCTCCTGGGTAGTTACACAAAAGGCATGGATTTATGATAAAAACTTGACAGCAAAACTTGCATGGCCGTTTCTATCTACGATTTCTCTAAGCAAAACCTGACTAAATTAGACTCTATGGTGACCGGGATTTCTGAAATTATGGTTAGGACTAGCTCACCCACCTGAGCGATTTATACTCTTCAGATCCCATAATAACTGTGGACTGAATATTATGAAACCGTTGACAATTTATCAAAAGGCGATAATAACCAAACAATGTAAGTATACTAAGGATATTCAAGCCATACCAAAGACATCGCTATCAGATGAATTAGAATCAAGACTCGACTTCTACAACTCATTCCAAGTTGGTGCCCGCACCAATAGATCAGAACTGGGTATAGAAACAGCAAACTCTGATAAGAAATTCTGAAAATTTTTGCTCAGGAGGATATGGAGCAAGGTTTCAGGCTACACGCCCTGAACCTAGAAATGCAGAATTACTGGCTGACAGAGTGGGTGACTTCTGCATCCACCCTTCCGATGAAGTGGAAATCCATAATAAACAACTGATCCCCTGAACTGCATAAAAATAAAACATTATTTTACATACCTTCTGTCGCTGCTCAAACACATGGTGCAGACGCTTGTATACATGGGTGGACACAGTTTTTCTTCTAATTTCACCTCCATTTCAGTAAATACAAGCCAGCCAGCGAAATAAGTTGTGAAGCCGGTTTTATTTATGTATGGATGCGTGCACGGCACTCACGCACGAACACAATACCATAGCGAAATTCTAGTTCTCTGGCACGATTTTTTTTTAATGACAGATTGTTTTTTTTAATCGTTCACGAAGACGATGACGCTTGAAGAAACTGCTATGTCATGTCAAGTGATAAATGACAGGGACACAGACGGTAAATTCAATTCAAAATGTATGTGCTTCCCTCTCGCACATTGTCGATTTAATGTCAGTGATGTTTCCATAGTCACCCCCCTGCCACCCTACTATGGTCGCTGTCAATGTCATGTCAAGTGAGAAATGACAGGGACACAAATAGTGAATTCAATACAAAAAGTATGTGCTTCCCTCTCGCACATTGGCGATTTAATGTCAGTGATATTTGCATAGTCACCCCGCAGTACAGACCCCCTACTATGGTCGCTGTCAATGTCATGTCAAGTGATAAATGTAAGGGATACAGATAGTGAACTCTATGTAAATTGTATTTGCTTTCCTCTCGCACTTTAACGAGTTAATGTCAGTGCTGTCACCATAGTCACCCCTCTGGGGGTTGACTATGCAAACATCACTGACATTAAATCGCAATGTGCGAGATTGAAGCACATACTTTTTGTATTGGATTCACTATCTGTGTCCCTGTCATTTATCACTTGACATGACATTGGCAGCGACCATAGTAGGGGGCCAGGGGGGTGACTATGCAAACATCACTGACATTAATTTGACAATGTGCAAGAAGGAAGCACAAACTTTTTGTATTGAATTCAATATCTGCGGGGATCGTAATATCACTGACATAAAATCGACAAAGTGTGACAGGGATGCACATACATTTTGCATTAAATTCACTATCTGTGTACCTGTCATTTATCACTTGAAATGACATTGACAGCGACCATAGTAGGGGGGCTGTGTCCCTGTCATTTATCACTTGACATGACATTGACAGCGACCATAGTAGGGGGGCAGTACGGAAATAGGGACAAATTTGAGATCTCTGTCATATTTAACGCCTACCATAGTGTATGAGGGACTTCGGAAATGTGTCTATTTACACTGTAACGTTTTGAAAATACACGTGTGTACGTGCACACAGAGTGTGTAATTTTAGAATAGTTCGTTCTTTGAGTTCGTTGTGATAGATGAATGATGGATGACGTCGGGTAGTGTTGTGAACGATCAATGAAATGTCCGTGCTTTACATTTTATTGTACTCTTGTAGTAAATTGTGTCCTTCGTTACGCGAGTCCACGCAGTGAACTGAATAAATAAGCTCGAGATTTCCGAAACAATTTTGCAAAGTACCTTAGATCGAAACGAAACACTTTGTAACGCACTGGAGAAAACTGAACTCTCCCTTATTTCGCCTGAAATGGAATATTTCGGTAGGCTTATTGCGTTAATAATTATATATTATATTAGGTGGCAAAATTATCGCACAAAGCAAGAGCGATAGCACGCCAACAACCAAGAAAGAAAGAAAGAAAAAAAGATATTATATTAGTCTTATTACGTAAAATTATTAACATAGGTATATTATGTTATTTCTTGAAAAAAAAAACATTTGAATTGAGAGGGATAGGTATTAGTTTCCGTTTCGATTATGCCAGTACATTTAAAAATTATTTCTGAATCTTTACAGTTTATTGCATTACTCATTGTGAATTAAATTGTGTATTTATTAATTTATTATGGTAACTTCATTTTAAAAAAGATCCAAAATTTGAGTCAAAGAGAACGAAATTTGGAGTGATAGATATAAAATCAACTTTTTTATGTAGGTACTTAGATAAGAGTATGCGTAATACAAATAAAAAGGGACTTTTCTGCTTAGCAGATGGCGAAATTATTTTCGGAGACAATCTAGTCTAGTCAATCTTCATGTAAATACAACACATTCGTATTGTTAGTGTATAGGTTTCCTCATGGTGTTTTCCTTCACCAAGGCGCATGTAATTTTGCACATTTAAAGGAATTTGAGTTATGTCAGTCGAAAGTCAAACAATCGAACTACAATTATAAATATTTCTAAATATCAATCCTCCATTCAAATCAGCTCTGAAAAGGCCATAAATACGTCGATTAAAAACACACGCATGCATACACTCACAGCACACACTGACAGCCGCGCCGCGTCCATGTATGGTCGCGCGGATGGTGACGTACTCCTATAAAAAATGGTCATTGTTTTCATTCCTTGTATCATACCGCCGGCATTTCTCCACGAATACCAATGCTCGCACATCAATCTGATCGTCCGATTAGTAGCTCCTCCGAGAGCTCCTCACAGAAAAAAATCACTATCTTGAATGGCCAACATAATTTTTAACTTTCGTCACCACAGAGGTACCTAAATTATATATGGAAAGACCGGAAATGCTGTAGGTATACTCATGAGATCCATACTCTGTGGGATAGAGGCGACCCAGGAAACAGAGAAGTCCTACCTCTTTTGAATTGAGGCGAATTGCCGTTTCACTGGCAACATTTGCGATTTGCCAAAATTTGCGGTCTACGTGCCAATCTTACTGCTGTCGCCCAACATCTTCAGGCAGCCAAACCACATCTTTTGTTTTTGAC
>WYDE02000031.1:77983-91069 GCA_009867175.2 Adela reaumurella | reverse complement strand
TCCCTTAGTCGCCTTTTACGACATGCATGGGAAGAGATGCAGTGGGGTCATTCTTTTAAGTACCGGCCCTACACGGTCTTTTATACGGAGTACTAATAGTTGAAAATACTTACAGCTCATTTCCTCTCCTCTTTCCCTTGCTAATTCACCTGTAATAAACAAAAGTATCCTTAACAACATATCTTCGTCAAAAGATATTGTACGTGGGAGAAAAAGGGAATCGTAATAAAAGGAGAAATTGGATATATTAGCACTAATTTAATTTTACTGTTTCCATTATACTAGATAACTTTTTCAAAATGAGTTGCCTTCCTTTTTGAGCCAAGAAAGATATACATTTTAAAGCAGATCCTAATATATTTTGTAGATTTTTCAATAAAAATGTGCAATCGGAATTGAATAAAATTAACATTACTTATTTAGAGAAAGAATTAGGTGTTATTAATTCTTAACATATCACTCACCCGCTTACTCTCGTTGTTGGTTGAAGTAAGGCATAGCAAGTTACAAATACAAACAACACCAAAGTATTGAAATGAAAGAGTGATGCAGGATGGTAGCGCTAAGTACAATACAGTACATAAATAGTGGGGATCAATATGTCAAACATTACCATACTCCGCTTTAGAGTGTACCAAGAAGCAAGGTCTGTGTGTGACGGTTTATTTTAACGAAAAGCGAAATGGTCTATGCCGGTACTTTGTGGTGGGAACATAGTGCGAAATAAACAGTGAAAAATATGTATAAAAGAAAAATAACATATTACTGTAGGTTTAAAAATGTATACAGTAGACACATACTAAAGTATGTGTCAGGTACGTATGTACTCTCAGTTATAACAGGGATTCATCTGTTACTACCATTAGGGGATTCTATTGGGTTATAAAATGTCATTGGAACAATGGGTAAAAGGTTTTTTCTCTCAAACATTGTTCTAAGTAGCCAGATATGTACTTTCAATTATAACAGGATTAATCTGCTACTTGCATTAGTGGATTCTATTGGGTTATACAATGTTATTGGAACAATGGCTAAAAGGTTTTTTCTTTCAAACATTGTTCTAACTAGCCAGGTATGTACTCTAAACAAACATGGATTAATCTGCTACTACCATTTGTGGATTATATGGGGTTATAAAATGCTATTGGAACAATTGTTAAAAGGTTGTTTCTCTCAAACATTGTTCTAAGTAGCCAGGTATGTACTCTCAATTATATCAGGGATTAATCTGCTACTAACATTAGTGGAATCTAGTGGGTTATAAAATGTTATTAGCACAATGGGTAAAAGGGTTTTTCTCTCAAACTTTGTTCTAAGTAGACAGGTATGTACTCTAAAAGAGGGATTAATCTGCTACTACCATTAATGGATTCTAGTGGGTTATAAAATGTTATTGGAACAATAGGTAAAAGGTTTTTTCTCTCAAATTAATAGCCAGGTATGTCCTCTCAATTATAACAGGGATTAATCTGCTACTACCATTAGTGGATTCTATTGGGTTATAAAATATTATTGGAACAATGGGTAAAAGGTTTTTTTCTCTCAAACATTGTTCGAAGTAGCCTGCCTCATGCCGATTAGAGCAATCAAAGCATTTCTAAATCTGCGGACAGATTGGCACCAACAGGATGTTTTAAAACATTTGAATCTATGTAGTGTGCACTAAGACTGAAGTTTCAATGCGTGAAAGTGAAGCGCTCTCTATATTGTGAATTAAATGATATTTAGAGGTAGAAGCGTATAAAAAAGTGAAACCCGTGAAAGGAAACTTAAAATAACGAAAAAGAAATTATACGCGAGGCTTAACAAAAATATATGGCTCAGTTTGAACATACAAATCCACTCGTCGAACGTGTGAAAAACACAGGCTTTATGATTCAATTAATTATAAAATTCAAATTTTTCCTTTAAATAATTGATTAGTGAAGATTTTGTGTTCGAATTTGATTTATTAGAGCATTCGTAATAAATATTGCAGCTTCGTTTCTTCACTCTATCGACGAGAGGAATGCGATCCAACTAATAACCATATATCTAAGGGATGGCCTGCGAATAAACGAGTGACTTTTGTTTGATGATATTTAATACCTCGGACATGGACCTTCTTGGGCAACTCTGGCGGCGTGAAGGTGGGGGGAGGATGGTGGTCATCTGCAAACACATCAGCACAATCGCATTCCAGAGAACACCACTCATGTACTAGCACCAGCAGACACATCGTAACACAAGTGTCAACTCAATGGCAATTACACTTCCAACTAATTATTTTATACGCATGAAATAGCAGCACTGGTACAACTTTTATTGTATTGTAATGGAGCATTGAACATTTTTAAAAGTGAAAATTAGCCATTGATTGAAAAAGCAAATGGATAAAAATTATTTCGATGAAACTGCTATTTCCAACATTTCAATAAGTTTATATTAGCTGAATATAATATTTACTAACACTAATATTAAATTTAAGTTTTCAAAAGTAATTACTTTAAAAAAATATATATTAATTTTAAAAAAAGCTAGGGACACTCACGTGCAAACTACACATATGTAAAACACACAATCAAAGCGATAGATAAAAATGTGCTCGTACTAGTAAGGAACAAACTCATTAACAAGCCAAAAAGTATAAAACGCAACTACGAAGACAAGACATTACAGAGAGTAAAAACCGAGAACAGAGTTTAATCAAATTTATGAGATGACGCGTTGACACGAACCGAGTGAAACTAAACTCCATGATGAAACGTCATATGATTTTTATGCATCATGCATGGTTTTAGTATGTTTATCAAAGCCATAAAGATTCATGGAAATATGGAAAAGATTGTGATGAAATATTATGTCGTCACCATTTCTGCAGCTGTGGCATAATGGGCTGCCTATAGACTCCAGGAGCGATTCTATTTTCTATCTAAGTAATAAAAATAAATTTTATTAGCATAAATGAGCCCTATGGCCTAGGTAATATTTATTTTTTTTTTTCAATACAATTATCACACTCAGACTATAAGTCACGGCACAACATCGATACCACGAGAGCTATGAGTGGATCACAACGGCGGGATTATGTACACCTATTAAAAAAAAATGGGCAAACGACCAAACAAATGAATTCATAAAAATTAAAATAAATGACAGCATCAAGTCTCATTCGAGGATAGTTTGAATTCCACTCGACGACGGCGAAATCTATTTCAATGCACTAGGTAGACAGCGGTTTCAAGTTAAAGTACACATTTAATTGTCATTGCAGAAACATCGACATATAGTAGATAACACAACACATATCACTGCACTAGCGCCGGACGGCGTACAATCAACACTCGCCGGGTCGGCCAAATCTCCTAGTAAATTTAGACACCGTACGTTACAGACATACAAAGATCCACGTACACTTTCCATATAGTAAATAATAACAATCACATTTAACATGTAACCGCAAAGTGAATCAGGTTACGTACTTGCCCTGCCAACCATCTGCACGGCCCGTACGCCCTTCCTGAATGTCGCCACTGAACCGAGAAATACATGTTTAATGCTAGCTTTCCAATTGATACAGTG
This sequence comes from Adela reaumurella, assembly GCA_009867175.2. Taxonomy (NCBI): domain Eukaryota; kingdom Metazoa; phylum Arthropoda; class Insecta; order Lepidoptera; family Adelidae; genus Adela; species Adela reaumurella. The sequence goes on along the minus strand of WYDE02000031.1, from coordinate 87,508 downwards.
CGGACAAGACTCCTGCCTATTTGGCATTCTGGAGACAGTTGGGATGACTTGGCAAGTGTGTGTATGTTTGTAAATGTTATGGCGTGCGCTAAGAATAAATATGTATCTGTAAATTGAGCTGTGAACCACTCAGCCTCCACGGGACTCAGTTGGCTTAGTGTTTATTAATTAGTGAATTTCAACTTTAGCACAAATCTAAAATTACTATTCTTGCCAATTACTCAAAATTTACGAATGGTTTGACCAGTAATGTTTTAAACCTCAAGATAATAGTTTCTAGCAAATAATAGCTCGAATACGGTACGCATCAAATTTGGCAATGGTTAGTGGTTGCAAAACAAACTTGAGCAAGTGTAGTGAGGTAATAGAATGGAGAGGCTTGTCGTATCGGGTTTGTTCGTACCCTCAAGGTAACCTCGATAGGCATTTAGACCCTTCACCATCCCAGACTGCATCATCATCATTCCAACATCTGAAAAATTAAAAAAACTGACACACAGGATAGCGGGTGCCCGTGTCGAGCCGGAGTCACCGCACCCCTCGGTGGTGCCGCGCGCTCGCCACACCCTCGTGTAGAGTTCATTAGTGATGTGAAGGGGAAATAATATAGTACGCCTTGATTGTACCGAGTCCAACTTTACATTGACTGCTCCTGGTGTTTATAACATTCATAAACAACATCAAAGTGAAGTTGGACCTCGACTAAGTTAATGATACTCATAATATTAGTACGGTTATATAATTGAAGACACTGTGACTGTCCTTGGAAGTCGTTGGCGCTCAGGAAGCTAACAATTGGTATTACTGTCAATATACAGTTAGAGAATACAGCGACACGTTATACGTAACTTTTGCATTTATATATGTATTTCTGAGACATGCTTTCGTGGAATTTCGTGAATGTTTGTGTTCCTTTCGTGGTAATCTGTAATATTTTTCTTCTGCATTTTCTAAAACTAAGAGAATGGACATGCATGAATCAGGTACGCAGCTTTGAGTGAAGTGAGTGCATCATATCCATAACGTGAAACAGACAAAATCGCCACTGATTAAAATATCTAACAAACAGCTTAGGTGTGAGCAAATTTTGCAATATTTGTGTGCTCGTGGGATTGGAAGCAGTACTCATTAAAACATAAATTATTGCATGCTATGATGCACTATTCATTTGAAACCATTACAATAAGAATAGTGTTAAAAGTGTATAGAACACGCGTGGAATCGGTATAATCCCTATTGTGGCAATGTTTCCATTCTCGAGCGGACATACACAACCAACGATAGATACTATTATAGAAGGGAAACAAAACGAGCAGACATATCAAGAAACGCATTGCGATTGCTCAAGTCTGCGATATATAGGACGCAACATCACTAAAGCAACTCAAATGTATATCAGTAATCGACTTAACGAATTTACAACAAAATAAATAATAGAAAATGCCAAGGTTGGTGTAGTTACATTTACTTATTGTGCAGTTACCTAGTTCGGCCCCGACCTTCCGTTGCTGTGCAGCCACTAAAAGTTCACAGCCGAACAATTTCCATTAAATTATCACAATATAAGAAAACATTGAATTGACAAGGACAAAAATGTGACGACGACAATCATAGACACAGAAATTTGACTGAATGCAGTGTTGATAAAATATGTACTGTGTCGTTGGACAGGACAGATAGCAATGTGTGTAGCACACGTTGTAGCGAGAAACATTTAGTGGCGCTGTGGGTGTTACTGCTGCGTCTCCCAGACTCACTGTCGAATGTCATTTCCCAGAAAGAATGTCACAGAATCAAAATATTAGTGGTTACAACATATAGGTTTTCCTTGTTATTTTACTTTCAAGAACTAGGTACCTAACATATTAAGAGACAACTAAGTAATTTGTATTTGCAGATGAGCTGTGAACATGGTTTGGGTCTAAAAAAAATTCTGTAAAATTTTCGATTTAGACCTAAACCCGATTCAGATGTTTTACTGCAGGTTACATAACATAGATAGAAATAACATAGAAGAAAAGATCTCACAGTTTTTGCATTTGCATTTCTTGATCAGCGTCTCATCCTTGATGTCATCGTGGCAAGCCTTGCAGTAGAACCACGCTCTGCAACATTCGAACATGTTTTTACACATACTGCATTGTTGCAAATATGGGTTTTACGAATATCACTTTTGAAGTGTTACTTTTTATTATTTAATCTAGTTCTTATTTGCAAAGAGACTTTGGTCTTCCAGTGACAACTTTGGAAGATTATTATGAACATTCAGAGGAATACATCACCTTTTTACTTCATCGGCCGACTGAGCGATGAAGAAGCCTTGTGTGTTGGCTTGAATTTTAGCACCACGTGGATTAATGGAAATCTTGCTGTCCGCCCCCTCCTCTCCCTTGATCTCGATTGCCAGCAGTAGAAGTTTTAGCTTTGTAAAACATAACCTGAATAATTGGCAAACCAAAGATGTTAGGCAACATTTGTTCGTTATAATAAATATGTTCTATATTCTTACATTTAATGATACAAAATGTGAATAAATTCCTGCAAGTTATATGCTTATATTATGGATGTAAATGTCCTACCTACCTACCTATAAACTTAGGTAGAAATGTACATAAGTGGTAGGGATGTCGCCACACAAACGCGCTTCGGCCTGCTAGATGGCGTTCTTAACATTTCAGCGATCTCCCCGCTTTGAGCATTTACATAGTTGTCCGTTGTCTGTGCAGTGAGGTCCCGTTGTCCGATCTCTACAACATTTTATACTAAGCTTCTCCTAGTGATACTAAGAAAAAATCAGGGACCATTACACTACATTTTATTTGGGATTTGTATGGAGAGAAAACTCGCGGTGTACCACCTCATTGATTTTCTCGTTCAGCCATTATATTACTGCTTAAGTCAGGCGAGACAGAAAGAACCAAAAGGCGATTCCTTTGCGTTAAGTGAACTTTAAACGTGATAAAAAAATATTTTTCCCCTTTTAGATCTGCTATCGGCTTTTCCAGCCATGATCAGGTGGTTTCCGGTTTTTCGCTGTTGCAGGAGATGCTCCATTAGGCACCGTTCCCAGTAAAAAAAAATACACCACATATGTAGAGTGTTGTCTACGTGACAACAAATAAATAATTTTTACTCTGTAGGTGCTTTGGTGAGACCATAGTTTGACGACAACCTAGTTTGGTAAGGAAGGCAGGACAGGTAATAGTTATCGATCGCAGATCGTAAAGATTCCACTAGTTTAATTGAAACTCAAAAACTAATCAAAATTTCAATTTTGCTTATTTCCCCTGTAGGTGATATTTTTATAGATTTACTGTTTTTCAGTTTTTTAAAGAAGCGATTTTAGAGATAGGGACACGTATAATATTTAGTGACAGCAAAAGACATTGTACGTGTAACAACATTAGTTAGCTAGGTAACCTTACATGGTAGAAGGGTTAAAACCGCCCGGGCTGGTACCACCGCACAGAATAAAGGTCGGTCGAAGCGGGTATGAAATATAGTTCGTGCTTTCCGTCCAGTTAAGTGTAGCCGGCTGGAATTGAGGGAAGTGCTGATATGGCACCTACCTACATAATTCACCAAGGTGTTTAGGCTGTCATCACTAGTACCAGAAAACTGGTGCATTAGGTGATGTAGCCATCCGTGTCAGTTTCAATAAAAAAAAAATAAAGTTCTGGACCAAGTTGCTAGTTCGGTCGCTAAAAACAATGGCAGATGAAGCTCGGCTCGAAGAAAGAATTATTTCACACCATCACTGCGTATCTCTGCGTTGCTCTGGTTCAAATATGTTGCTCTTGCGCTCGACGAACTGTGCGAGCAACATAGCAACATATTTGTACACGAGCGACAGAGACACAGTGACTTGTGAATGACTGAAACTATAAGTGCTCAATGTCAGCGGGTCTACCGGTAACACCGGGCAGCTTTGTCATATATACGGATGTATCCATATATATACACATTTTTAAGGTTACGATACGGAATTAAAATACCGGTGTTTTCATACAAATTAATCTTTTATAGGGATTTTCACGTAAGAAGATTAGTATGGAGTACGGATTTACTATAAAGATTTTCAAAGAAAAAACACATTTATACAGATTTTGTAAATACTTATACGGATTTTTGAAAACCTAGCTCTGGCAACGCTGACAACGGGGAATCTTGAGCTTTAATACACTCAACATCAACTGTTTGATTGGGTGAAATCGTGATGGGGGCTTCTCACTGATGTGTTGAGAGACAGTAGACCCGTGGAATTTTAGCCGAATCCGAAAGATTTATTTTCCCATCCCTTCAGTTAAATACATAAGAATGGATCCGGTTTGTACTCACACTTATATTACCTAACTTAAAACATAGTCTACTTAGGATTAGGAATGCGTTTATAACGTGAGAATTATATAAAGCAAATTCCAGTAAAATTTTACATTGAAAAATCACTTTCACACACAAAAATTCTAAAGATCAGCTGGTGGAGTGGTACAATACATTTCTATACTTATCTGTACCTAGTTATGTTAATTGAAATTTAAATAACGTTTGTCAAAATAACATTCTGAATTATAATGGAAAGTGAGTGTGTGTGTGTGTGTGCATAGGTACAACTCGACCAAGGCTTAGACGAATGGCATGTAGCCGTAAACCGACATGTAGTCCGGGCAAATCAGTTGGTTAGAGAATTAAGGGCTCAAGGACGCGGGTTCGAGTCCCGCTTCGGGCAACACGTTGGACAGTTATTTTTCTTTGTATTTTTCAAAGTTAATTTATTTGGTGCATTGACTGCAGCGTTACTTCACAATATAAAAAAAAATTTAAGTAAATCGCCAACGACTGAATCGTAAAAAAATAAAAAATAAATGGTATTAGTGTTAGTGAGTAAGTTAGTGTGCGTGAACGACTACTGCAGCACTAGGCTCACTAACACAGGCGCTCACCCCGTACACTAGTACACATTATCACTAACACTAATGCCATTCGTCTAAAAGTGTTGGTCGAGTTATACCTTAACATCTCTACAGGCTAAAACAGATGCAGAAATATATTATTTATACATAAGCTGCGCCCGCAGCTCGAACCCCGCACGGCAACATATTTGCTCACACAGTCAGGCCACCGAAAAAGTAGCTTGATGGTTTATAGGTTTATAGCATAAAGACATTTTGAAAAAAAAGCAGAATGTAACAGTGAAAACCGTATCTAAATCGATAAAGTGGTTCTAGAGTTGTGAGTTAGTGTGTTCACAAATGACGTATGTTACACCGCCACTTGGCCAGCTGTAGAAACTTTGCTTTATACATAAACATACAATCATGCCTCGAGTATGCAGTGTGATGCCAAATAGGTCCATCTGTATAGATACAATTCTTTATACAAATACATAAATATATAAAGTTAATATTATTCTATATATTAATATAAATACCAGTAGATGATGAGCAAGAGTTAGAGTCGACATAGTTACTACGCTAATTACATAAATGTTTCTTTTCAAAAGTTGGACCTACCACAGATCTTATAAAATCTAGAACTACATACAGCTTGTCTACAAATTTAAGGACTGCCCTGAGGTAAAGTATGAGGTAAGCACGATGCACCAACCAAAGCAAACGGTACTGGTCCAACTACCCGGAGAGAAGCACGCCAAGGCACTGCTTTCTAGGTACTCGCGCAAGTTTACTTTCGGGGTATTTACAACCAGAACAATATTTAACAGAACATTGCAGCTTCACTGGATGGGTCTCAGCCACACAGAGGTGTGCACATTCTGTATAAAAGAGGATGAAATGCCCATGCAATTGCACATCCTTAGTGAATGTGAACCACTCATTCACAGTCTGGGCCGCATTCTGGTATTCTTGGGGGACACATCTTTAATTCATGCAAAATTCAGGCACTCTGTTCATGGCGCGACTTGGTGGTGAGTTATAAAAGGAACAAATATAGGTCGTAATGATAAAATGGACAATACAATAAAATCATAAGCGCTTTGTAGTAGGCATGGAAGGGGCGCAGCAGGTAGGATTTAGGGGAAAATCACCGAGGGAGTGTGGGGTGAGTAACGCGCCCGAGTGAAGGTCGGTCGTGTTCGTCGCTCATTGTGATTGGATCGCACTCCACCTTCCTCCGCCAGTCTGCCTCTCTACACTGCGGTTACCTCACGTAGTCTTAAATTTTGCAGACAAGCTATACCTACCATAATAAAATCAAAGTAGACAACACCATCACCGTACAATAATCTTCTTAATTAATGTAATTACAATAAATAATGATAAAATACAGAGATTTTAAGTGAAGAACATTAATTCTAATTCAATTACGTAAAGGCTTTTAGTTAAATAAAAATTGTCAGTTTTGAATTTTAAAGTATTCAGAGCGAAAGCATTCTTAAGTGACAGCAAAATCCACAATTATGCAGGTAGGTAGGTATTTAGATTAAATGCTTTTAAAAACTTCATAAATTGTACAGGGTATAAAGTAATGTACCCGCAGGATCTGAAATATCGCTTCCTAAGGTTATTTCCAATACAACATCATCTTCTTCTTTTGCAGCATTTTATTCGCTCCACTGCTGGGTACAGGTCTCTCTCATTTACATGATAAGAGAGGATTCAAGTCATACACTTCAACGGTGACCAACCGGCTTGGAAGTGGGTTTCCGCACGACGTTTTCCTTCACTAGAGTGTCAGCGCCATTCGCCACACGTTCAAAAGTTATAACTACTGTGCTCCCAGTGGGTATCGAACCTGCACCTCCCACTTGTCAGGTGATGCTCTTGCCCGCTTGGCCAATCTGACACATCATTAAAACATATCATTAACATTTTATTTTGTCGAACAGCCTTCATCACCGAAGAGATTTTTGATAACCGCGTTTGTATGTATTCCTCTAAAAGACCCAGCTACGATGCTTTGTTGCCGCACTGCTTATTTTATGCTAGAAGCTTCATATCTCAGCGTATACATGTTTTTTTTACACTCTCTAGTTTTATTTAAAAAAATACATTTTGTATGAAAAATAAAAAGTCACTCAGATCGAAAAAGTTGTACAACTTTCTTATTGTTTTATACCCATTTTGTTTAACACTTTGTTGTAATCCTTCGGGTACAGTACTTGCATAACAGCCTGTACATTATTTGTAAAGCTGACAAACAAAATAAAACTTAGGTAGTCGAAGCCTGCTCACAACTGATTACATGTGGAAGATTCTACTTTTTGAGAGGTGTTCCGCGCTGGGTGAGACCTTCGAACCTCTTGAAAGTATAGTTCATGAAGACCCAGTCTTTGTGAGTCTCGTCGCCTTCCTGAGCCGTTTCCGTTTTAGGAGCAGGTATCTCCAAATCGACATCGGGGAAATCGTCAAAGTTCGAGGTGTCATCGATTGATCGAACGTCCACCGTTATGGGGGCCGGTCGCTCGCGAATGTGCTCCCAATCCACTCCGCGGAAAAAAGATACCGATTTCACTTCATTAATTCTGCGGAGACGGTTATCCGGCTCCGTACAGAAGCGCATTATGGTCTCTCTTGCTTCTTCTGTGATCGGAATCTCGGGAGGAAATGCGAGGGATTCTTTCCAGCACATGATTTTGCGGTAGGTCTCCTGAGGAGATTCGGAGCAGAAAGGAGGGTATCCGATGAGCATTTCGTACATTATCACGCCTAGACTCCACCAGTCAGCTTGCGGGCCGTATCCGGTGTGCAGGAAGACTTCCGGTGCTATGTAATCCGGAGTGCCAACGGTGGAATAGGCAAGCGCGCGACGGTTACGCTTCCAAGACTCAGCCCTGCGCTTGGAGTTCATGGGGTTGGTGCACACGTTGGAGAAGAGAGAATTGAAATCGGACTGTGAGACATTAGAGAGATCCCGGTAGAAATCCGTACGATGACTTTTTTTAAGACCGGTGCACAGTCCGAAGTCGCTCAGCTTGATGTGTCCGCGCGAATCCAGCAAAAGATTATCAGGTTTTATATCTCGATGGATGAAACCGAGTTTGTGAATAGAATCAATGGCCAATGCGGTCTCCGACATGTAGAATTGAGCAGATTCCTCTGGCAAAGTGTCCTTTTTCATAAGAAGGGTCATCAGGTCGCCTCCGGGAAGGAACTCCATGATGAGATATAGATTCATGGGATCCTGGAAGCTGTAGAACATCTTCACGACCCACTGGTGGTCCGCCTCCACTAAAATGTCCCGTTCCGCCCGAACATGAGCGACCTGCTCTTTCTCCAACATGTCGGCTTTGCGCAAGATCTTCATCGCATAGACGTGCCCGGTGTCCTTCTTCTGAACGAGACGAACTTCGCCGAATGCTCCACGACCTATTACCTTAAGCGGGTCAAAGTCGTCGACTCCGAGCCGAGATCGCTTGAGTCTCAGGAACTCGGTTTCTTTGATGGCGTGCTGTTGACGTTTCTCTTGCTTCTGGGTGTCGGTGAGTCCTTCGTCCTTCAGAGACTCCTCTAGCTTGGCGAGTCGCAGGTTCCTCTCCACGTTCTGGCCCAGAAGGTTAGTGTAGTAGTTCTCCAAGGTAATCTTGGCCTTGGTCGCCCTGTCCAGGGTATGTTCGCTGAAGTGGATCGCATTTTCGATGGTGGCCATCTTCGATCAGTTTAATAATGCTGCAACCACAACGACAGGAATGTAGCAAATTACAATTAGGTATTTACCTATACATTAGTTACCTAACGAGACGTACCTAATGTGAATAATGTCACAATGAGATGACAATAACACATTCAGTCCAATGTTAAAATAAAAATCAGATTATTTTGAGTTTGAATGAGTAGGTAGGTACCTAGGCCCCTATTTAGGTACGACAGGCAGATATTTTTATTTCTTAATTTTATATTTAAATATATCATAATAATGTAAGAGAGTATAATTAGAAGATGGTAGATTATTTATGCCATTAGACACATTGTAGCAGTTAACCGCTAGCGTACAGATTCTTTAACAATGTTTTCCTTCATCGGTGCAAATTAACTCATAATTAAATGCATGGTGTGACTGTACTTATTATGCATACACAATAATGAAAATGAAAAAAAAAAAAAATGAGTGGATATTTCGAAATATAGTAGAACTGGCAACATCCACGACGAAAAGCCCATGTTGGAACATATTTACTCGCTGTTCAGACCCCTGAAGGAATACCGCGTTGACACATCCCTAAAGCAACCCTAAGTGGTTACAGAATACATCAGTGAAAACCCCATGTAAATTAATTGAATCGTTATTAAGTTATAATCGAACATAGATTCGCGATGTCCTTACACAAACTTCACTTTATGTATGTATTTAGATTAGGTAGGTAACGATTTGTACGTTATTATTTTGATAGTGGGGGCCGGTACTTAAAGAATGACCCCACTGCATCTATCCCCATGCCTGTCGTAAAAGTCGACAAAGGGATAATAAGGACAAGATGCCGATCTAAAGGGCGACAGGCTCGCCACCTCTCATTTGGCACGGTACTTTTACCAAGTCATGCAGTAGGTGGGTCTTCGTGCCTTACATGCT
>WYDE02000031.1:67446-77883 GCA_009867175.2 Adela reaumurella | reverse complement strand
TCGAAACGGCTATGTAAATAGTTCGTGTTTTCCGACCAGTTCAGTGTAGCCGGCACGATTAAAGGGGGAAGCACTGATATGGCACCTAGTTCACCCGGTGTTATGGGCTCACACCAGACGGTGTAGGTGATGTAGCCAAACCGTGTCAGTTACAATAAAAAAAAAAAAAAAAAAAACTTTTGTACCAAAAAAATTTATATAAAAATTAAATGAAATGTGTTCGTACCAAATGGCGCTCGATCGTTTCTGCCTATCTCTCCGGCAAAGAGGTGCGATTGTTATTTATTGTAAAATGATATAGGCAATAGTATATATTATTTTATTTTATAACATACCTTATTATGATACTGCATAAGTTGTATTATAACTCTAATGTCGTCTGAATAGTTCTTAATTGATATAACTCTCATAATGTTTGCAGCGTCCTCTGCGTCGGGGTCTTGGCAGTATTTGTTAGCAAGTACGAGGCAGGCGTCCGCTTCGTGCACCTACAGTCGGCGACAGGCATAACGTTACAACACCAAATAAACTATACAAGTGAGTTCTACTATTCAATCCTTAAATTAATGCATTGATTTAGTATTTTTATAATTGTATAAAATGCAAAGATGTTTAATAAAATTCCTTATACCTTGGAATGGGTAGTAGAAAGAATTCCATACAGATATTCATTTTCATTTTTATTTGTACAATTTTTCTTAATCAAGTAAATAGAAGAGTTTGAGCAGCTACAGGATAACATTTTATCGGATGTCTATTGTTTGAGATGTACCGACTACTTATGTGTAGTTTTGTTTGCCTTACTGGCCTAGTCTGCGAATAGTTGGCTCAGATTTCTCGGCTGATCATTAGCTTAAAAGCACAATTTTATTTAGAAAACTCAGTTTTAAGTTAACTTTTCTCTTATTCAGGGGATTCCTCAGGAATCACGGGAATTCATTCTCCTGTGAAGGAAAACACCGTGAGGAAACCCACTCACCTAACTAGGTGGTAGGGTTTACCACATACTTAAACTACAGTTCAAGAGCTTGATTAACAATAATTTAATTTAAGCTTGATAATTCTATATTATAACAGCACATAATCAAATATAATTTAATATTTCAGGTGTAAAGAGCCCTTGTCAGAGAACTTCATACGAGATTGTATCAAGTTGTCCTAATTATCCTAATTAATTCTTATACCATAATGAAATAAAAATTTAAAAAAAATACAGAAATACAATACTCAATGGATCAAATTGCCAAGTAATGTTGTTACTTACATATTAAACAATAAAATAGTACGTGTTTTCGGTCTAGTTCGTTGTTGTTCATTGCAATTGTATTTTGTCCTTTGAGTTTTAAGTATGTACAATGTAACTCAATAATGCATGTAGTCTCTCATTGGTTATGCACCAGGGGGCATCTGTGATTATCCGTAGTGTTTTTGATTGAAAACTCGGCAGAATTCCTATGTTCAATCCAACTTAACACATTCATTACCTAGGTACTGTCGAAGTCAAAGATCTGACAGCTTGCAGTAACATAAGGAGATAAAAAAATATTTGTCCTCGTTAGTATTTCATAATTTAATAATATAAAAAAAGTATACAACAGTAAATTAAATTTTTGTATTTGTTTGTAGACTTAACAACTTGTGCCCTTAGCTGCTTTTTCTGCCGACTAGTTGCTGACTAATAACAGATTACAAAATTGATAGCTGGTTGAACTTTCGGTACATCTCTAACAATTTTAATCTATTACAAAACACTGAGAAAACATTGAGACAATAATCAAGTCAAAGCCCAAATACGGTGATAAATTATTATAACAACAGAGGCGTCCACATTTCAATGATTTATGTCATACTATCTGTGACGAAGGCTCCGCCTGCATTAGAGTTTGTCTTCAATTAAATTGGTTCAGTGGTTCTCAAAATTTAAGCAGACATAAAGACAAACAGGAGGACAGACAAACGTCAGACGTTGAATTTTATAATTGAAAAACCTTCCTTTGAACAAATAAAACAATGGTTAATGCTGTTCCAAAAAAATAATGTTTAATTAATCTTTAGCTTATGAGAATGTCAATACAGCCAGCTTGAAAGATTTTCAACGTAATACACTGGTATATAGCCTTTGATGAAAACCTTTGAGTAAGAGTATAATATGTAATTAAAATGTGGACACCTTACTTAGAGGCAGTGTAGATGTGTGTGCAAAGCGTATGTATGTACAACTCGACCAAGACTTTTAGACGAATGGCATTAGTGTTAATGATAATGTGTATTAGTGTATGTGGTGAGCGCGTGTGTTAGTGCCGCAGTAGTCGTTCACGCACACTAACTTACTCACTAACACTAATGCCATTCGTCTAAAAGGCTTCGTGGAGTTGTAGATGCAAATTACTGCATGCAATAATACTTTAAAACACAGGCAAACATCTACATAAGTACGTTGTAGGCAGCGCAAGTTCTGTGAGAAACAGTAATACTGTGCTCATGCATCAGTAAGAGCATGCCATATTAGTTGAACACTTACCACAATAGCCGTATTTGTGAAGTTTATGTAGTGTGTAGGTTACCAGAAACCACAGGCAGACCAAATTTTGAATATATTTTATATAAATGACTGAATCAACTTTGGTATTGCTAGATATGCCAATTAGAACAGTTCCCGTTATTTGTACAGAAACTTGCACAAAGTGCCGGTACTCACTGCATGGTACATTGCAGTCGACACCAACACCATGGAAGGATGCAAACAACACTCAAGAACGACACACGATAAGTAAGGAGTAGTTCTCGTCGCCACTCGGTAGCCAACGCTAGGGGATGCCACAACAGTCGCATTTGCTCGGAAAGTCTACGTTCCAAACTCAAACCGGGAGCACTCACAATAGGAACATTTAGCGATAGCACGCACAGATATCTTCAGTCACGGCAATAGGAAGGGATACCAGACTGACTGCTTTACACATAAACTCGGTTTATAGGTAAAGGCAGTCCGTACGGCGGCAAAACCGACAGCACTCGGACAACTCGACTGCTCACTACTTACTTTCACCCTCTGTAGGTCGATGGGGTTCATAATGGTGCCTTGAAAGAATTCCACGGTGGTAAAGTGTCTCTTGAACAGGCCTTCGAGCTCCAGGTCTGGCGGTTTCCTGTCATCAATCTGCCGTTAACTAAGGTCGCAGTGTAGGTCAGCTCCGCTGCCGCTCGCTCGTACTCCGCTCCTAACTTACCATGCACTGTCTAGTCCAATACCAAAGTATGCATCTGTGATCACGAAGGAACCATTCCTCCCGCCTTCGTGCGCGGAAACTGAATAATTCCTTCGGCGGTGTGGAAGCATGTACTGATTGCATCGAAAGAATTACGAGATTGAATACAAAAGACGTGATGATAATTCCTACGGTGACTATGAAAACAGCATTATTAAATACAGAAGAAAAAGTCGATACATACGCTTATGCATTCAAATATAAAGAATGTCAAAAATACTTGTTCACGTAACGCATTTTAATAATAAATACTGCCGTGCGAAACTAGTTTGCCTGCGCTAGTTTGTTTTTACGCTAACCTTGACTCTTTCAAGGTCGACGGCATTCATCATCGTACCCTGAAAAAACTCCACAGTGGTGTAGTGGCGCTTCAGCAACCCTTCGAGCTCAAGGTCGGGTTCTTTTCTGAAAGTGTTGTTCGCACTCGCTTTTTTAAATGTCGCTGACCACTGGGACACGTGGAACGGAATGTTCGCATCTTGTTCCAATACAACTCATTTTACCCATCTTACTTATTACTCTTATTCAGTTTAGTAATATAAGCTGTGTAGTTTTTTTGAAAATATTTAAAAAATTATTTTCATAAGCAAATAATAGTTAATAATTGTAAAACCCCAACGTTGTATAAATGCAATGTATTTGATCTTAAAATTTAATTAATTTTTTTTATGTTCAATAATTACACACCTACACTGCAAACGGGTTAAAGATAACTTTGCTCCTGTATTAGTGCGGTGGTGTGCGGACGACGACTGTCGACAGTGATAGCCGCATGTGTTGGGTACGATGCACCTCTGTCAGTGTACAGAGCTATCTTCTCAAATCTTAACCGGAAATAGGGACAAATTCGAGATATATTTCTATCATATTTGTAAGGGCTAGGTGGCCGGATAGAAAATAAAACACCACTTACGCAATAATTAAAAATTTACTCATAAATTGTAAACGTGCCCTATTGGACATACTTTGGCTTCTCATAATAGCGTGCAAGGCCACATTCACTTGATTTCCGACTTTCAATCTCTTTCGTACTTGGCCATGTCGCCAGCACATATTAAAGAGCCGGTGCAACAGGTCTGCATCCACCCAACCACCACCCTTCAGCATTTCCACAGACACTATCATAACCTGCTACTTTACCTGATGCCTTCCAATGCTTTCTGGATCTCTTCCATACTTATCTCGTTATCATCACCCGTACTGGACGTGTCGATCACAGCTCCATCTGCAGGCTGTGTCTCCACTCCTTCAGGTTCAAAGAGCCTTTCAAAATAGTCCTTCCATTTTCCGAAATTTTCTTTTCATCGTTTAATACACATGCTTCATCGTCCCTGATATCAGTCATTTTAGATTTTTCTGATTTTCCCCGCGCCGTTTTCACTATTTTCCTAAAAAGTTTTATATAAGCCCCAAAGTTGTCACAGAATCTCCGATCATTCTTTTCTCTCTTTCTCTTTTATTTCTTTCAACACATTCTTTAACTTTCTTTTTCGCCTCAATATACTTTTGCTTTTGTCTCTGTACCTCATTATTATACTCTCCGTTCACTCTTCCATCAGCCTTACTCGCCAAGAAATCAAGCCATGCTTTCTTCTTCTCATCCACTACCTTTTTTGCATTGTCATTCCACCAAGATTTCTTGGATTTCTTTCCATTATTTCTCTTTGATACGTCACATATCTCAGTAGCCGTCTCGATTATTCCACTTTTCAAGCTCTAACTCAACGTTTTTACCTAACCCTTCACTTAATCTTTCGTTCAATTTCCTGTTATATCTTCTTTCCCAGAACTTATATCCATGCGTAAAACTTATTTTTACATTCAGAATTTTCTATCAGTTTCTAAATTTGCTACATAAAAATGTCAAAGACCGAGCAGAGAAATCTAGAAAAATCCAAAAAAATCTATGTTCATTTTGCTTCCACACATGGGTTATGGACTAACACTATCTCCCGCTTTTAGATAAAAATAAAAAAAAATAAAATAAGCAGGATTATTTACCAACAAACTCAGAACATTCTTTCCTCAGTAGTTACATATAGTATCTCATTATATGATTCCTCCATTATGAGTTATCCTCAGTTCTATCTCTGATTAACTGGCAGAGATACCATATAATTTTTCTCTCTCTCTGTCAATTTAAACAGATGCTGCCGCAAACAACTTTACTGTATTGAGTCAGTAACGCATCCATCTATCACATACGGTGCCACCTCTTTCTCCCTCATTCCATTGAATTAGATGCCTATCTCTCATTCCTAAGGAAACTCACATGTCAGACTGACTTTGACAGCTGATAGCTGTAGAAATTTGAGCAAGAACAAAGTACATATTATCGTACAAAACACTGAAAATTGACGGGAATTCTAATTTTAATTTACCTGGCTGCTTTGGAATTCAGCCGTTCGTAACAATAGTGACGCCGGCCTCGGAGTGAAAGGGTCTTGGCAATTCTGTTTTCCCAGCGTAGAGTTGTGAAAATATTGGATTGTAAACCAAGGGATAGTTATCTTTAACCTATTAGCAGTCTATTGCCTATTTAAATTTTCCTATAAATCATATAAATAATTAGAATTTAAAGTATTACCTGTGCAAAAAAACAACTTCCACGTCCACATCTTCTCGGTCTTCATGAAGAAAGTCCTTTAAAAAATGGCTGACTGATTCATATGTTATATGTCCACAAACAACTATGTGTCTGAAATACATCACAAAATCGATCAGTACATAGAAATGTTAGTGCGCAAACAAGCATTAGTGCGGATAATTATGTAATATGAAAAATATGAGTGCAATCAAGCGATGGAAAGCAGGGTCATATAAAGCCTGGCATTTACTGAATTTATTCCAATTATAAAATATTCGAAAATATCATGTAATTTGGAAAAAAAAATCATGTGTACTCCTGGGCACGAGTTGCTTAGAAATTATATACGGCTGATATTGAATTGCTTCCATGAGAACATGAACTGTCGTAGATAGAAATAAAATATGCAATACAGCATTTCGAAGCTTGCAAGTACTGCATTCATGGACTGAAACAATTTTAAAATAATAATGTTAAAAAGAAATAATTATGTATAAATAAGAAACATATATGACCTATACATTACATGTAATATACAGAGCGAGCAAATTTTTCCAATATTTAAGTTATTATCCTGTTATGAAATCTGAATTGAAAATATTTGCAGATATTAAGCACCGTTTTAGATAAAAACAGATAAAAAGTAAATTTGAACTTATTTGTCAAATTAACGAACGAAATTTTACTTTACATGCATTTTTATCCAAGCTACAAACTTTGCCCTTTGCCTCCCTAACTACAATAGCTGATGTACTCTTCGTAGGAACACAATGCAAATTACATCCGTATAATAATTTAAAAGGAAGCAGTTACATACACGCAGGTATTTTAACTTTATAATATTGATAAGTATTACAAACGCTTCGAAGCATCAACTTTATAGCTTGATTGGTGTTTCAATATTTTCTAAATTCATATTTTATCCACACATAAAATTAGTAGGTATGTAATTATATTACTATTTTTAATTTAAAAATATATCGCACATGTAGAGGTACAGAACAATATATTTTTTTAATTAATTAATTATTTATAACAGGATAAAATATGTTTTTAAATACTAAAATACAAGCACAAACGAATCACACAAGCAATATACCATTGGTACATTCATATTAATATTGTTTGTATTAATTAATTTTTTTATTCCAAACTTAGTCACAAAATGAATAGCTAGGTAAGTATCTTTCGTTTTTGTTAGATTTGTTTGCGTGTATTTACTGTGGGCAGTGGCGGGGTGTATTAATGATCACTTGTTAATGTTACACAAGTATACAGTGATTACTCTACTAACTAAACGATGTCAGATGGTTGACAACTGGGTTTTAATCCAATTTACAGGCGTACTCAATACTGAAGAGGGGGTAATACAAAAAAAAAAGCGCATGAGTAATCACTGTATGCAGTTCAGATGATGCACTTCAAGGTTAGTTAGGTTAAAATTACTTATGCTAAAAAAGCTTTAAGCTCAGTACCTACAGTTTTCTCAAAAAAAAAACAAAAAAATTATATAGAAAAAATATTACCGCGGTTGTAAATAGATTAAAAAAACCATAACTTGGGTTTACCTAAAATTATCAGGTTTTAAATTTTTTTTTATTATTTTCCTGAAAAGGTGAATTTTTCATTGTATTCACATTTTCGATATGGAAAAATACTGTGTGTTAAAGGGTTTGTTCACTGTGAGTCTGTTACCCGGGTGTAATTAGGAAGTCTAGCGAAGCTAGATTGATGTAGCGCAGTGTTCATGTATAGAAACAAATTGGGGATAGGCAGAACAAACTGCAGTCAACTACTTGTACAATACAAGGTATCCTCGCTACATATACACACATGCAAACTAGCTTATGTACACTAACTCTTTACATGGGATATGGATTGTCGTGGAGTAAATTCATAAAGAAAAAAAAACATAATTAATTTCTACCGGGTCTAGGCTGATAATGATCGTGTGGGTGGGTGGTGGATTCATGGTCTCTTCAATAACAAGGGAACAAAGAAAAATTGTGTTCATGTGGTCACTATAAAAACATGAAGTTTGATCATCTGATATGATTTTGAATATATACGGCTAAAACTATTTGCGTTATTATGTCCTCAATGCACACAGCCTTGCCACGCTCTATAATATTATTTACGTGAATACTGTACACTAACTTGATGAGCCGCTGGGCTGGGTAGTAAGTATCAAATGAATAAAACATTTTGGCAATACATTACAGTCGGGTGAAACAGTTACTTCGTGCAGGTAACAGACAAGTCATGGCACTCACACTAGACATCAAACAGACGCGCTCTCTCGTGAGCGTGCACGCGCGAGAGAGCGGGAGGCAGGGCGGGGCGGGGCGAGAGGCGAGCGGAGGTAGGGGAGGGAGCAATACACACCACTCACTCCAACAACAACTACAAATACCAGTCCACATTAAGTCCAACCAAACTGTTGTTAACTAAAGGTTACTGTAACATTCCTTACGGTACTAATACAAATCAAACCTATACGACGAGCGAGATACGTACTAGCCACTATCTGTCGTTCACTATAGGTACATTGTACAAAGTAATGATATAAAGATAATGTACAATCACTTCTCCGGTTCCAGAACTATAGGCGGGCGCTCAGTCCCGGCCGCGGAGAGAACACAGAAGCGTGCTAAGAGAGGAAAGGAAGATAGAGTTCACAACACGGAAAACATACAACGGAACGGAACGGAACAGAGCGGCTCACCTGCGTCCCCGCTCATTCTTGAGGGTGCCGCCATACTTGGGTCTAGTGCCGATTAAGTCAATAATCTCGGGGATACAACTGGCAAATATCGCCTAGACGCCGACAGACAAAACATTGACATTCACATACACGTCGAGCGTGGAACGGGCGGGCTGCCGCAGAGGAGCCGCGCGCGAGCGACGGCGCGGGTGCGGGGCGCGCGGCTCGACCGTGGCGCCCCCTGTACACATGTTAGTTCACGTACACCGCACACTAGTTGTACACTCTCATCACACGGGCTAAGTCGCAGTCCCACACGTGCGCGTTAGTCGCAGTCTCGCGGTATCGAGGTGAGGGGGCGGGGCGCGGGCACTGGCTGTGTGTGTTTCGTGGACACGGTGGTGCCGACTAGCGCTACAGCGTGGCGACAAGGCATCGTGTGCAAGCGAACAAATCAACAAAACACTACTCATCGACAGCATTACCAAACTCTCCTCTCAATGTAAACAAACTAGTCTCGTTAGAGGGTAGAAGCTGATCAAGTCAAAATTTACGAAAAAAATAGGCATAGTAGTGCGTCGGTCGAGCGCGCGCCTGACGCCGCGGCCGCTCGCGGACTCAGGCGCACGATCGCCGGGAGCTAGCCTCGAGCATGCGCGACGGCACCGAGGAACCCACTAGTGAAGGATTAATAAAGTCCATTAGCAAACTCCGCATTCAACTCAATCAAGATCAAAACCGTGTGAGAGAAATGAAAAAGCGGTCCACCGTGTCGACGGGGGCGGTAGGGTACCTTCGGCGCACGTCCTTGTTGTAGCGGCCGCCGTATTTGTTGCGCTGCGCGGCCAACTCCGTGATCTCGGGGATCCAGCTAGCGAACACAGCCTACACAGCAAACAACAGTCAGCCTCCGCACCCGCCCCCGGGGACCACCCCCGACCCCGACCCCACCCTCGCACAAGGCTGTGTGGCATGAGCGTCCGTCCGTCCTCGGGTCTGTGTCGGGTCGGTAGTGTCGCGGTGCGTGTAGTGTGCGTGTGTGTCCGTGGATCAAGTCAGAAGGACGAGGGAGTGTGCGTGCGGATTCTACTGTGCGCGGGACGGATCTACGGGTAACAGACCGACGCCGCGCCGCGGCGGCCGCGCGCCGGCCGGGGGACCGGTGACCTGGGAGCATGCACGCAAGCCTACTCACAAAGTGCTACCTCAAAACAAACACAAAATAAAATGAACGGACGGCAAGTCGGACGGGAGGCGTCAGTTCGATATAGACGCTGGATAGTGCACGCGCACGGGCCGAGTGCGCGTTGGGATGCAGTCCGCAGAGCTTTGAACTCGGTCTGTCGCTGACAGGTCGCGATCAGAGCACGCGTGGCGCCCCGGTCGCGTTCTCGTCGGGTGCACGCGAGTAGATGACACAATACATCTGACGGCACTGAGCAAGCTTTTTATTAAACTCGTTAGTCTACGACTGCTCGCGGGAGAATGGTGCCGTGGACGCCGTCGCCGCACGAGATGCCGCAGTGGCCGGACGGCGCCCGCGGAACGCTTCGCCGTCGCTAGCCACTCACTTATATTCAAAGCAATACCTCTTTCCGTGTTCGCGCTTCAGCTCGCCACTGTACTTGGACCTACTTCCTACCAGCTCTATAATCTCGGGTATGCTACTAGCGAACATCGCCTGCAACAGACGCGGCGTCTCCAGTATCGTCCGACACGTGTGGTGCACGCTAATGTTCACCCTGTCTCGTGTCACTATCATAACTTATTCATAGCTATAGCAGAGCGAACATAAAATAATAACAAGTACGTGTAATCTATAGATAAGTTGAGCAACGGAACACAGCCAGGCACAGACGGGGGCATGCGGGGAGGGCTGG
>WYDE02000031.1:44786-55905 GCA_009867175.2 Adela reaumurella | reverse complement strand
CTTAGTCGCCTTTTACGACATGCATGGGAAGAGATGCAGTGGGGTCATTCTTTTAAGTACCGGTCCCACACGGTAATTTCAAACGAATTGAAATTTAGTTGAATGCTTCTTTATTAAAAAATTTACAGAGTTTATAATAGGAATTTATAAACTACGAGGCGAGCGAACGGAGTCCAATTTTTTTTTATTTAGGTGCGTACGATTTAAATTGATAGGAATCTTAATAAGTCCACATTTTTGTAATTATCTTTAATCTTTCTTCTTCTTCTTCTTTTGCAGCCATTTTATTCGCCCACTGCTGGGTACAGGTCTCTCTCATTTACATGATATGAGAGGATTTTAGTTATACACTTCCACGGTGACCAACCGGCTTGGAAGTGTGTTTCCTCACGATGTTTTCCTACACCGGAGTGTCAGCGTCCATTTAGCACAAATTCTAAAGTTATAAATATAGAGCTAACAGTGGGTATCGAACCTGCGCATCCCGCTTGAGAGGCGTGCTCTTGCCCGCTTGGCCAATCTGACACACTATTATCTTTAATACCTTTATTTCATTTTTGTTGTGACATTTCGAAGTTGATTTTAGTTTCATGTCTGATGATGTTACGTTCTCTTAGTACCTATATTTGATGGAAATTATGGTGTAGCATGGTGAAGCAACAAAATCATTAATAAATAAAAGAACACTTTTTTTTCCAAATTACACTGAATAAAAAAAAAAAAGTATGCTTGATGAAGGATTTGTAATTATTTATAAATCTATGTAATTCATACTCTTTCTGATAGTTGGCTATGTGTAACTAATTCTTTAACTTAGGTTATAGCTCATACCTCCCACCTGTACATATATACATATCACTCACGCTGAATCCCGACAATCAGGGTAAGCAGTGCAGTCGGGTTGTGCCTGCACGTAGGACTGTTTTCTACCGCTATAGATCGCACCTTCCAAATTTAGAATTTTTGAACAGCCTCTAACTTTTTTGGTTCCCAGAGCGACCCTGATTACCGACTAAGAATGAATACACATTCAGAAGGACACGTTACAACAATTCACAATGATCAATAAAAATTATAATGATCTTTTGCAATGTGTAATAAAATATGTACATTAATGAAAATTGAAATACCGGATTTTGTAATGTAATAAAACGATAAATAATTTCAACACATTTTGGGGTTTCGTTGTATACAAACTTCGAGATATTAGTTATTGAAATTTGCAAATTCCTACACGGATTTTAAAAATTGAGTGAAGAGTGACTGAGTGAAAAGACTACGCCACGATTTTAACCAATCAGACTGGCCGTGTCGAGTGCGTTTTAACGCTTACGATTGGTTGAAACCTCTTCACTCGCTCGTGTGATATTAAGCCGGTAGACGCACTGGTCTGTCTGTACTGTTAGATGTTAAATGTAGTTACTCTTGAAAGCACTGTTATTAATACCTTATGTATATCTCATATATTTTGGATTTTTTGTTTATTTTGGATTTTAGTATCGTATCGTATTTCGTCCCATGCATGTCGTAAAAGGCGACTAAGTGACAAGGACAAGATGCCGTGCTAAAGGGTGAAAGGCAATACAATATTCGATATGTGTATGTATGTCTAATCCAAGCAAGCATTACCATGTAGAATCACCCGCTACATTGCCCGGGACGTGATAAACATTGGAGCACTCAGCTCCTCAAAGAATTTTCAGGTCTTCGACCAGCCCACTGCCTATTACGTTAGCTCATTAGCTCCACTTCTTGCCCGCAATACAGTTGGGATTGTCGGTTGACTGGACCACCCTATTTTTTTTTTCGTTGCGTATTTAATCGATCTGAGGTAATGTGTTACCAGCCTGTGGAATGCACCCCGTTCTACATCTTTCCCACCAATGTGCAGTCTGTGCTCAATCAAACCCTGATATTGCAGTAAATGTTCGAATGGACAACGCAAACTCTGCGTTGTCCATTTCCCAGTGTTTCCCAGTGGGGTAGGCAGAGACAAAGGATCTCCACGTGCCACGATCCTGACACACCTCTGCCGCTTTCTGCACTCTCATAATGTTCTTCTTACATGCTCGTCGGTTACGGGTACTGCGCACTTGTCCCTTTTGGAGCACATGCTCGATCTGTTCTCCCTACTGTCTAGGGCCTAGGGCGACCCTTCCTGAATCTTCCACTTAAATTATATTTCTGTGTTTCTATATCTTAGACGTGAATATACATACATACTCCATTTATGTTTGTAGTATTAATGTTTTAGTCTTATTTAGTTTTTATAAATTAATTCCTCGATGTAATTTGTGAACCAGTCATAGCAATATTTAAATCCCTACTATTATAAAATGCAACGTCTGGCGTCCTCAGTAGTCAGTCCTGTCTGTCCCATTATAACTCGAGAATCCCTGGACCGATTTTCATGCGGTTTATGTCTACATAAAGCATTATTCTTCCCATCACATATAGGCTTGGTCACGATAATTTGTAT
This sequence comes from Adela reaumurella, assembly GCA_009867175.2. Taxonomy (NCBI): domain Eukaryota; kingdom Metazoa; phylum Arthropoda; class Insecta; order Lepidoptera; family Adelidae; genus Adela; species Adela reaumurella. The sequence goes on along the minus strand of WYDE02000031.1, from coordinate 53,426 downwards.
AGGGGACGAGCATAGAGCTGAAATACGAGAGACGTCGGACTTTAACGCGGGCAGGGCCGCGGGCACAGCTAGTTAATAATATTCACAACTTAATCGATTATTTGTTTTCTTTTTACCAGACTACGTAAGAAGGAGTGGTAATGTTTTTGGGTCTAATGTGTGTGTGTGTCTGTATGCATTTTGTGATTGTACTCCCATAACTCGATAACGGCTTAACCGATTTCAATTATTCCAGTGTCAATATTTTTGTCTACGCCTGGAAGGAAACACTGCATTCATAGATTTATGAAATAATGACGATTTTTACATATTATAAATAAAACGAATAATAATCTTTATACGCGTCATCAATTAGTAGCAAGCAGTTTGAATACTATAGTCTTCTTGCTCTGTGCTTAGCAGAGATTGGTTTTTAAAATTTGACGTGACATTCGTTGTCAAGATGACACAGCTGTCATTCAAGTGTGTTGTCAAGCAAATGGCGCTTATTTAAAAAGTGACCTAGTAGTCGTGTTTCAGTTTTTGTCAACTTTACACTTGTTCTTGATGAGTCGGAGAGTGAACTTACTGCTTTTATAGTGTATCTTGATGTTATGAATATAGTCACCTCTTATACGTATATATCAGTTTTGACGAAATAATACATTCAAACGTATAATGATAGATTAAAGCTTATGACACCATCGAACAGAAATTATTATAATTTTCTTGTTTACATTTTCGCAACTCTCGCGTAACTCACATCTGCCTTATTTCATTACCAAAGTTCGTTTCTATGTCATTGATTGCACCGTATTCAATACCAGGTCGGGTGATTACATCAATAAGTTCAACGTTCACGTAACTATCATCAACGTTGACTTTGTGAGATCAAAACACGAGTTATACAACCGTCTGTCTGCCGCTCCGCCGCGCCGGTGTGAAGGTCGATCATTGTGCCGCTGCCTCCATTCATAACTCCGCTCCGGTCACTCATTTCTGTGTACCTAAAGTAACCGCAACCGTTCTAACACCTAAAAATTGCGTAAAAACAAAGCAGTGTCAATTTTTATCATTTAATTTTCTCACTTTTTTAACTTAATTTACAAAAGTCTACACATACGCCCATATACATAAATATACAATGGAGCCCCGGTGGAGGTTTTGGAGGCGCTCACACTCTCTCAACTTAACCTAGAGGTGGGTTGCGCTTAATGGCTGTAGCCATAGCTGCTGCCGAAGCCGGAGAAATGACTGTATGAGTCGATGCCGCCGTGGTGGTGGTGGTGGTCCTCGACGGGCACGGGGACTTTGACCTCGACGGGGTAGGGCCTCTCGACGGCCACGGGTACGTGCTTCTCGATGTGAACGGGGTAGGGCCTGTCGACGGGTACCTTGACTGCGACGGGGTAGGGCCTGTCCACGGGGTACGCGACGTGCTTGTACACGGGGTAAGGCTCTGGCACGGGCACCTTCACGGGGTAGGCAACGGGCTTCTCTACGTGGACTGGGTACGGCCTGTCGACTGGAACGTGGACGGGGTAAGCTACGGGCTTCTCGACGGCATAAGGCACCGGCACGGGTCTTTCGACGGGGTAAGGCTGGGGTACGTGGACGGGGTAAGGCCTGTCGACGGGCACTTTAACTGGGTATCCGACGTGCTTGATCACGGGGTAGGGCTGGGGAACGGGAACCTTGACTTCGACGGGGTACGGAACGTGCTTCTCGACGGGGTAAGGCTGCGGCACTGGAACCTTCACGGGATAGGGGACGTGCTTCTCAACGGGGTAGGGCTGGGGCACGAGCACCTTGACGGGGTAGGGCCTGTCGACCGGGACGTGGACGGGGTATGGCACGTGTTTCTCCACGGGGTAGGGTTGCGGAACGTGGACTGGGACCTTGACGTACTCCTTCACGTGAACGGGCACGTGTTTGACGACCTCATAGGGCTGCGGCACCGGGACTTTAACGTGCACCGGGTAGGGCCTCTCGACCGGGTACGGGATGTGTCTCTCTACAGGGTACGGCACGGGAACGCCCTTGAGCAGAGTGATGGTCTTGGTGATGTCGGTGTGTCCTCCGATTATGTGTCCATAAGCGGGGTTAGCGTACGCGCTCTCTTCGATGACATTGTGTCCGTAGGCGCCACCGAGGCCGTGTCCGCTGCCGATGTATCCCAGGTCGAGCCCGCTGATCCCGTAGCCGTAGCCGAGGTTCAGGAGTCCTCGCTTGTCAAGCTTCTTGTCCAGAGGTTCCGCCTTCTTCTCGGATTTCTTCTCGCTGGCGGCAACAGCGGCCACCAGGAGGACGGCTAAACACAGCTGCAGACAAAAAGAAAACACGTTCTGTTATTCTGTCACGTCATCACGTATCTAAAACTTTGCCAATGTATTATCAGTCAATAGTGATTCGATAAATCATTGATGCATGTATTTATAACTAATTCACAAGTTGTTATCCACTGCATACAAAATTTCTGCTAGCTGATTTTGATTGTATGAACGCGCACAGCCAACGATACGTGCCAGCGGAATGTAATCAGGAAGCTATAGCCTTTTTACGCGTTGATAGGCCCCGACTTCCTCGTGGCATTGAAGTGTTAACAAAATTTCGTAACGGCTTTCCGTTTCTTGTTATTTATTTTACTACTAAGATGCGTAATTTCAGGGCGATGCTAGTAATTAATTTAATTTTAGTATGTATTTAAAGAATGAATCGCTGTACTTGTATTAGTTTGCACATAGTCATCACCGCTACTGCAACGTAGTATTAGAGGCTTTTCAGTGATATCAAATCGCTCTACTTCTATTAGTTTGCATATTAGATGGCGTTTATTGCAACGTTGTATTAGAGGCTGGTCATTACGTTTCAAAACGTCCAGTTATAAAGCGTGACATTTCAACGCAATACATCAATACCGTCGCGAGTCGATAAATATGTAAATAACACATTTCTAGCTAATAGTTTATCATTAGAGTTACGTAATTTAGGCCACGGACATCAAGATCGCGCAACCATCTACTAGCTATGCAAAGGAAATCGGCGAATGATCCTGGATAAATCTATGTAATTATAAATAAAGTAAATTCTAAACTTTGCGGGTGCGCTCAAATTTATCCGTGTAAATGAACCAGCTAATGCATAGAAAATCGGCGAATGATCCTGGATTATCTATGAAATTCTAAATAGACCATTCTAAAATCCTAACCTTTGCGGGTGCACTCAAATTCAGCCGTGTAAATGAACCACCTAACGAGCTGCATTAAATGTTATGTAAGTAATTCGAGACAGTTCTTGTATTGTTCTTTTTAATGTTCGGTTATCCATAATGTATCTCACTATAAAACAAAGCGTGATTCGTGAATGCAAAGACCAAAGCAGTTAATTTCACACAACGACGCAAGCGTACCTACTGTAAACCTAACTCCCAGCAAAATAATCTCAGCTCAGTATCGCACGACATTAAAACAAATGGAGCCATTGCATAAGTCTTTATAACCATTCCAAACTAAGTTGCTAAGGTCGTGAATCAAATCCTTGTTATAGCCGACAATAGCGCAGAGCATAAGTGACTGGATGAAGAGTACATAGGAGTACTAATGTGTACATTTTTCCCCCGTTTTCCGCGAGGTCATAGGAACGCGAACCGTGAACACGAAGCGAGACTTTCAAATGTCATCGCGGCACAGAGGGGTAATCAAATGATGCAATTCAACAATCGAACCGAGGGAACAAATGTCAATTCCTACTGCTGTCGGTCGGATGCACAATGCACTTAATGTCAGCTCGTTATGTCTCGAGTGTGACCTGTAAATGTGGTAAATATGTGGTAAATAAATGTGTGGTAAATAAAATCACATTAAGGAAAAGTCGTAGGTTTGCGATGATTGAAATTATTATTATTATTGAAATATATTTATAAAATGATTATGAAAAATACAGAAATATTAAAAAAAATATATTTTACTAAATTGTAATTAATTTTTATTTATTATTTCATCACTAAATGATAAGATAAGATATCGAAATGAACACAAACGCGGGTTATATTTATTGCAATGATCCGTATCAATAAAAAAAAACTATATTTAACTGTCACAATGTAATGAATTCGTGTTATTATTTGAAATAAAATTAAAACTAATGATAGGTACAAACAAAAATAATGTTATAATGACGGTGGAAATAAAAATTAATTTTTCAAGGAAAACAGTGCTATTAATTATAACTCTGGCGCTAGAGGTGCTCGAAAATGTCTCAATGTTGTGGGAAAACATTACCCAATGGAACTTAAATGAGGAGCTGCAGCTCTTTCGCAAGGTCTATCTGACACGGCCACAGTAATGTGTAACAGTTTATGAAATGCTTATAAGCTTATACTTATAAGACCAAAAAATACTTGACCATACTGGGCACCTAGTACAGGCTACGCAGGGTGAAATTGGTAGCAGATAGATATGCAGAAATATTCCTGTAATGGTAATGATAGAAATAATCACCATAAATATATACTGAAATATCAAATTGATGCTAACATTACTTCATACATTCGCACGGTTTTTACAAAGTTGCTATGTGGATAAATGTATTAAACTTATTGAATGACATCAAGCCTCACCGATTTTATAGAGTCATTGATACTTAAATAGTTTATTTAAGGCACGTACTTTCAACAACACCTTTACTATAGCACCTTTAGTGACATGTCAACATGAAAGTAGGGAGAAGTGATGTGAATTAAACATTAGAGATGAAATTTCTAATTATTTAGTCAACAAGAAAACTCAACAAACTCAAGTAACCATATGTTATATAGAGTAGGGAATTTAAAATTGAAAAGGAGGTAATGGATCATGAAAAGGAATCAATTTTAAACGCTACATTAATGGCTCATTATATATCCCACATAATGGAACATTATGCGTTTCCGTGGTCGTAAATATCCATTGTATATTCACCTCACATCGGTGCATAGATCTATGCGATCTTATTTTGTTTTCCTTCTTTCGCTGCTTTGTATTCAAATACTGATGTTCTATTTCGTAATCTCGAATTTTTGTGATTCCTTGTATGAGGTTGCTTTCGAAAAGAGCGTTCGCAATCTGAATGAAACTTTCTTGGATATAAATAGTAGTAATATTTTTTTTATGGATAACCGAGACTCTTTTCGGCTTTAGAGGATTATTGTGCCGGCGATGCCCAAAGGCATTCTATTTTAAACGGGAGCTGCGAGTGCCGTGCTGGCGTGACAGGTACCTTTTTACATTTGTCTAGAAAGATCCCAAGTCATGCATAGCATGGGACACATCGGGAGGAAGTGCATTCCAGTGTTTCACTGAGCGGTAAATAAAAGAAATACTGGAGCGTTTATAGTGAACTTCAGGTAGTTCGACGTTAAAGAGGTGTAGTCCCTGTCTGCTACATGTTGACGTATCGTGAAACGGTGAGGTCGGAATCACTTCGAACTGCTCGTCAGACTATTCGCCGTTGAACAGATGATAGAACACACTTTGTGAACCAATGTCTCTGCGGAGCTGACATGGTCCACATGCTTACAAGACACCTGGGAGCCCTTGAATATTATGACATTGTATATCATCTTTAATTACTCATTCAATATTAACAAGGTTCAAATTAACGGAATAGGATGCAATTGCATTCTTTCAATATGAGATTGCATCACAAATTATGCGTGGAGCAATCTACGGAAGAAGGTGGACTACGTGCATTCGCCGTAGTCACTAACGTTTGACGGTGTTTATAGACGTTGATTACGTTAGGTTTAATGCATATACGAATAAATAGCTTGCAATATTGTAGTGGTCCAGAAATGTAAAGAACTAGATGAACGATAATGATAACATTGTATATTTTTAATGATGCAAGGGCCATTATTCGAATGCCTATATAGTGCACACAGCCTCTTCACAGTTCAAACTCTTGGAGTTGACTCTCTTTATTTGTTATAATCACGTCAATAACAAGAAATATGACAGTTTACTATCAATTAGATAGCATAAAATTTGGAAGTGCAAATTTAACACGTGTTAATATTTGCTCATCAAATTGCATTTTAACAAGCCACTAATCATTGTGGTCAGAATCACGATGATAAATGACGGTTGGATAATATTTAATGACAGTATTCAGCTAGCAGCCTACACTCACGGTAATGGCAAAATTTTCATCATCGTCGCATATTCTGGATTTTCAATGAAGAACGTCACAGATGTTTGAGTTTGTAGCTTGGCAGACCATTAAAATCTTATTTTATTATTTCAGGAAAGTCAGCTTCTTTTTAAACATGGTGTTCTCCACCTACTCGTTGGTTGGTAATTATGTCTTTAATCTCAATTGTATTGTCAATAGCATCAGTTCGCACGTACTTATCAAAGATTACACCCTAGATTTCATTTGTACCAGATGCTTCAATGTTGACAACCAAGTGTTATATAACATCAGTGACATAATTTCGTGAGTTAGCAGAAACCGTCTTGTTTTTCTCGTACATGACGCCTCAGAGAAAGCCGCCAGGTTTCCTCATGGGCCAGATTCCTGCACACCTGTGTCTTATTAGGTCTACCTTTTAAGGAAATGGATTCCGACTTGGCTAGATTCCTGAGGCGATGAGCGCTATCTTAGATTTATTTTAGAATATTACATTAAGTGGTTTAAGTGTGCTGACCTAAATAAGCTACTAAGTTGTGGAGATTATTAGTTGATCGAACATATAAGAACTTAGACATTTGTATTGCCGATACATTTTCTGAATTTGCAAAATTGACATGAAATTATTTAATACAGACTGCAGTGTTTTGTAGAGAAACTTAATAAACTGGTTATTTTCTAAACATTACTATAGTACGGATTTGTTAATAAATAAACATGAATTAATATTATGCATTCGTTATATCGAAAATTTTGCAAAAACTAAATTGACTCGATATCAGCGACCACTCACTTATGCAGGCAGGTCACCGCTGTGTACATACCTTTTGTTCGCTTATAATAATGTTTCTTTGTTTTCTTTTGTTATCTGTATATGTGAACAATAAATACATTTTTACTTTTAATAAATGCGTAAAATTTCACATCATTTTTATAATTTCGGAACCAAAGTCATAATTACATTTCATTATTCAGATGGCGTCTGATTGACCTTTCGGTCGTAACTCAAAGTTACTCTCTACGAGGAAGAGTTCCCACTCGAACCAGCCCGACTGCTTTAGGCGCTTCCTGACTCACTCACGAGTTTCTCTCTGGCCCTAAGCGACTATTATTTGAAAGGGTGTACAAAGTTACGCTTTCGTCTTAGAAATGTTTGCAAATTATACAGGACAGGTTTTAAAGAATTCTATCGGTTCTTCAGACACAAACTTATGACTTTATATTAGCAATGTTCCTAAGCTTCCACCTTACGGAACAATTCATCGATCGAATAAAGGACTATTGAAATAATGCTCTCGTATGATAGATCTTTTCCCATCGTTATTCGTTCTTGCATTACATAATTATGAGGATCAAGATTAAGAGCATCGTGTACTGCGAACCACTTTTAAATTTCCAATTATTCTTCGTCTTCACACCCCGAAAAGTGTGAAAAGGACAACTATAGCTCAGAAGCATGTTACCTACAATATATTCTTGAAATTCAGGCGAAGTCTTTTTTCTTATCTTTATTCTTCCTCAATTTGAGTGGGCTACTTTTTTCTCCCAACTATATACCCCCTACTGAAAGCCTTCCTATGTCTTTGTTTTAATTATTCTATTTATGTTTTACAATATGAATGAATGAATATGAATTTCTATATGTTCACATTCTTAAAATCAAATACCTTTCATTTGAGATTAAATAACAAAAAGAACAACATGGGGATACAGGTATTGATAATTCATTTTACACACAAAATCCTTAAAAAGGTATGTACTGCTAGATTTATGGGTTGAAAATAGTCTTCCACTGGTGTATGAGAAAAGTAGACTCCTGATGCTCATAAGTAGTAGCGCGGTCTAGTTCCGTGATGGTAACTAGTTCCTATAGTTTGTAGTTCCTGAATTTCCGAGCCGATAATTTATAATATAAGTAAAAATTCTGATTATATTCTAGCATTTATTTTAATAATGGAATCTTAACAAGTTCATCTTATCTTAAACGAGTGGAAATATCTCTGTGAATTGGTTGAATGCCGATTCCTTATAAACTTTGCGGTTGCAATGAAAGTGTAACGAAAACTCAAGTCTACCGAGCGGGATACGGAAGAAAGTGAAAATGGGGCTAAGCTTACGCAACCAGTATTGGTCGCCGGGCAACGGGTTGCCGCAGCTGCCGCAACCGTTCGCGTGACGTGTGACGCTGGTGTCGTCGTCGCTTGCGGCAGACGCTATTTACATACGCATCAGTGAGCTTTGAGGTTGCGCAATAGAAGTGTGAACTTGACTTAATTTTTGCTTTACATTTTTTTTTATGTGTTGATAAAGTTTATGGAAATGAAAATTAAAATAAGTACTCAGAAAAATAATACGTAACTAACTATAACTTATATTAATAATAATTGTGTATAAGTATATTAATAAAATAAATGTAAATAAAATTTATAATAAAATAAATAAAGACAGACTATATTGTAAAATTCATTAAAACTTTACTAAAAAGTAAATTTT
>WYDE02000031.1:9174-19331 GCA_009867175.2 Adela reaumurella | reverse complement strand
GTCGAGCGGTCACCCATCCAAGTACTGACCGCACCCAGCGTTGCTTAACAAGCAATAGCGACAGTTGACTCTCTGCAACACTGAGCTATCAAGGCTGACAAAGACTTCTTAGTGCGTCTCCACCGCTCCTTCTATGTTCAGTTATGGAAATATAAAATTTCCATCCATATTCACATGAGTGAACATACCGATTATGGTCTCCAGAAATCATCAGTCTTTGAGAGAAAGTAATTTTTTTGGAATTCAAGAACATCCATAGGAAATTTTTTATGAAATTTGTCAAAATCATTGCACAAATTATTTTTTCCCTGACTTTCCAGATGAACCCCTTTATTTCCCTGATTTTCCCTGACCACCATGAGGGTCCCTGACTTTCCAAAAAATTGGACACCCTGCTTATTCTATTGTTGCATGCTTTTCCCTTAAGCCAAACTAGTGTTCTGGCATTATGTGTGCATTCAATGGTTTTAGCATCTTAGAGTACTGTTTCTAATACAGGCAGTAGGTTGATAGGTCTATATGAGCCTACCTCATTCGGGGGCTTTCCGGGTTTAGCTATCATTATTATTCGTGCTATTTTCAACATTCCCGGGTAATACCCTGTTCTGATTATGGCATTGAACACTGATGTTATTAGCACTATAGTTGAGCACGGTAGCGTTTTCAGAACTTTGCTGTTATTATGACATATCTTGGCGCATTTCCTGCCTCCCAAGTTTGAGTATCTTATAATATTTCACGTGGGGGAGTGGACTTAATGGGAAGTGATAGCTGATAGATGATAGATGAGTACAGATGCTCCTATATTTATTTTTCAAATTCTGCCTGTTCATTTTCACAGTTATGTTTGAACCACCTCGAGGTGACTCACCTTTCATTTGTACTTTGTGCTTTATATTAATTTTTCTATTTTTTCATAAAAACTGTGTCTATTTACAGAACATGGAAGCTGCGGAGCGCTTGAAGCTAGAAGAGGAGATCCGAATCAAACAGACAGAGGTCGCTCGCATCCAGGAAGAAGTGGAGGCCAAGGACTCGGAGACGCGTCGCCTGCAAGAGGAAGTGGAGGAGGCGCGCCGCAAGCAGGACGAGGCGGCGGCGGCTCTGGCGGCGGCCACAACCCCCCAGCACCATCACGTGCGCGAGGCGGAGCCCTCCGAGAACAACGACGGCGCGTCGGACGGCGCCGGCAGCGATGAGGGCGGCGGCGACCTCGTGGGCGCCACCGACAACGTGGTAGACCCCGTGCAGGACCGGCGCACCCTCGCCGAGCGCAACGAGCGACTACACAACCAGCTGAAGGCGCTCAAGCAAGACCTGGCGCAGTCGCGCGATGAGACCAAGGAGACTGCCATGGACAAGATCCACCGCGAGAACGTACGCCAGGGCCGCGACAAGTACAAGACGCTGCGCGAGATCCGCAAGGGCAACACCAAGCGACGCGTCGACCAGTTCGAGAACATGTAACCGCCGGACGTACGCGCTTCCACCGTCCAACTACACGATATTATTTTAAAATTTTATTTTTTTATAGTACTTTATTGTGAGGCGCCGAGACACAGCGGGGCGCGGGGCCGGCAATCTGTAAATATGATTATTTACTTTAGATTTTATGTGCTATAACCGTATATACATTTTGCTAATTAGGACGATTCCGTTTTTTTTTTCTTAAAACAGTAATCGCAGTATTGGTTATATTTTTATAATTTTTCATATATAAATTACGCCCAGAAAGATTATCGCCCTTGTCTATATTTTTTCGAGTAAACTTTTATCAAATACTCCATCGCCCAAACTATTTGAATATTGAGCTTCATTTTAGTTGGCGGTGCGAGAGAAGACATCCGTGACGATGTCGCTGGGACTCGAAGTAATATCACTAACCTGTAAGACATTTTAAACTACGTACGCACTATTTATTACAGTCGAAGGCGGTATGTACGTATAAAAGTATAAATGATGTTTAGTTTTAAGGTATCTGTTGATGTTTTATTAGTATGTGAAGTTACGAGGCACCGCATCCAACAAACCGGGAATGGGATATTTTGAAGTAACGGTAGACGTAGATTTAGCATTAGTGTTCGTATTGATTTTACTTACAATTTGCTAGTACCAACTGAATGTGCACGAGAAGGAAGCGTCGCGAGCGCCGCATTCCATGTATAGGTACCGTTCTCTGACTCCTCAATGTACGATGGATTCAGAGAAGGTCCCGTTAGCTAATTGTAAACTTGCTCAATGGGTGCTCAGCACGCTACGACAGTGTCGCCGAGACGGTAGGAGGAAACGGATGTGAAGTCAAGACATGGCAAATATGTGGGCAAAGGTAAATTATTATAGTATTTATGTAACTCTCGGGTCACTTCTATTTGTGTATTATTCTACTTATTAATTTAGAAGTAAAGCAATGTTATATATTTCCAAATAATTATACGTAGGCGCCGCGGCGTCGATAGAGTTTATAAATCAGCAAAGTCCTCGTACGCCCTTTATTTGTTACATTCATTTCGTTCGACTTAAGAAAACTAAGAGGGAGCATTTACTGAATAAGTACGTGTAACGTTCTCATCAGGTGGAACTGTGGCTTATTTTTTGAGAAAATTTTACTGCATATCCCTAGACGCGAGTATAAGAATGTATAAAGGCAACACATGTAATTGAATTTGTTTTAATATTTTATTTTAAGTTAAAAGGCATTCCATAAGTTACTGAGGCGGTGGCGATCGCACCTCTTTTGTTAAGAAATTAGAAAGCAGTAATAAAAAGTATTCCTTTTAACGTGAGTGCCATCCGTTTGTATGTCCGTGGTCACGCTCGGATGTAGCTCCCACTTGTTACTTGTAAATAAACATCATTATGAGACTTGCATTTCAGTATTGAGATATTTATCTTGTCATTATTTCTAAAAAAAAATAACAATACCATGTTGCCTTTCAATTTACGATGGGAATTTTTCCAATAAAAATGTTAAGTAATCAATAACGAGTTTAATTTTTATTTGAATTGTGCAATTAATTTTTGGCCCGTCCCATATAACTAGTGATCGGAATAGGTAGAGTATAAATAAACACCTAAAGTTGTCGAGAAGACAACATGGAGTGATTAACCCGCTGGCTCAGTACGACCGCAGCTATGGTCGGCGGTGCGCGCTATTACGTCTCGTATTGGCCGTACGGGTGGCGTAAAAACCTCAAGTTGTAGAAACAAAAAATATTTTTTCAATAAAATATATACAGAAATAATCAGAACCAAGAATAAGCCCTCCCACACATTGTTTTATAAAATAAAACACATAAAATGGGCTCCAAATCTGAATGCAGAAAATGCAAGAAATACATTGACAAGAAACCACACGTAAAATGTGATTGCTGTGAAGTGGTGCACTGTGTGGACTGGGCAGGGATATCAGCGACCGAGGGAAGGGTTCTTGAGCTGAAGAACAACAGAAGGCACGTCTATCCGTGCACTGACTGTCGAGGTAACCTTAAACATTTCCCCGTTCTACTAAGCTGATTACTGAACTACGAGAGGAAATTAATAATTACGAAATAATTTATGAACTTAAATAAAAGTATATAAAAATAAATAATAAAAATATAACATATTATTCATAATAATATGATCATTAATATGATTCAACTGAACATAATATTGTGACATGAGTGATGTTTAACTTACATTGGAGGTCGGTATAAGATACTAAACTTATATTAAATTTTTTTACCAATAGGTATGAAGTTTTTCAACCTCTTGAGAGAGTGCATACTGCCAAAGACTTTAAGGCTGACGTCCCGGACCTGTAGGCTCCAAGACTGACTTTCGTCCATCATTAGAACAAGGCTTTTGACTTGTTTACTGTAAGGAATAACCACCCCGTTGAAGACAACAGTGGGGAGGTTATCCCTGTCCAGTTTAGCAAGAATGTGAGGAGAGAGGAGACGCAGTGGGGGTATATTTTTTAGTAAATAACTTTTCTTACGTTAATTGTGATCATGATCAATCAGTGATCTGGGGGTCTACCAGCGTAACTCGCCAAGCTCAATTCACAAGCCCAAAAATATTCTCTAAATCAAACAATCGGAGTACACCATCGAGTGGATTAATGTTCTTTTATTTATTTCTTATCATCCAAAGGCAGCACACTGCATTCACATTTGTCATATTTTACATATTAACCCGCTGACTCCAAATCACCGCTATAGCAGCTGCAGCGGCCGTTACGGCGAGGTACGAGGTTGAATAAGTTGGCTAAGATTAAACTTTTAATTAAATCTTCAGGTCTGACTTGTTGGTGTGTTGTGCGAGGGTGTGTCGCCGCACCGCACTCTGATCGGAGAAGTGTTGTCCGCACGTCACACACGTGAACCTCTTGCCCGCGTGAAACTTCATGTGTCGCGTTAAACCTGTAGACATCAGTTGATACACATACATCATCATCATCATCAGATTTTAACCGGCCACTGCTGGACATACGCCTCTCCAATTTGTTTCCAATCCTCCCGGCACTCGGCAACACGAAACCATCGTTTGCTCGCGACCTATCTGTTGTCGTCTTCCCACCTAGCGGGTGGTCTTCCCACACTTCGCTTACAGGTCCAAGGTTGTCAGTGCAGGATGCGCGTGCTCGGACGTAATACCTGCGGCTCACGTGTCCTGCTCACTACCATTTCAGCTTTGCCACCCGGTGTACGATATCTCCTACTTTGGTGCGAATTTCTTCATGCGAAACCTTGCTCGTAGCGATATTCCCAGCATGGCTCGCTCCATGGCTCGCTGGGCGACACGGAGCTTTTGCTATGCCGGCCGATAGAGCTCACATTTCACATCGGTACGTCATAACCGGGAGTAAGCACTGGTCGAATATCCTGGTCTTGAGATTTTGCGGCAACACAGATTTTAGGAAGAATTTCAGTTTTCCGAAGGCAGCACAACTGATGACTGAGAATACATTTTAAATTACCGCGGTCGCCGAACAACATTTTGAAAACTTCCGGCTCTTCTTTCGGCTTCCAGTACGTTTGCTGAGCTCGTGGCTGGCGGGCGTCTCAGTGACCACGAACAGGACGCTCTGTTCGAAACGGTGGACATTCCGATAAAGTCGCCGCGAGAAGAGCCGGAAGTTTTCAAAATGTTGATGACTGAGAAATTCTCCATTGATAATGATACCCAATTTCTCCCCCTCAAGCATCTTGAGAGCTTGGGTGAGATCACATACACTTGTAACCCCTTACCAAGTTTTTTTTTTTTTACCAGTGTCGCTGGCCGATTGGATGCGGTATTCTGTATTCGATAACCGAAGTTAAGCACTGCCGAGCGCGGTCAGGTCTTGGATGGGTGACCGCTTCACCGTTGACGCTGGTCGTGGTTCTGATTCCACGTTAAACTGTAGGTCATTTCCTTCTCCTTACATGATGCTATGGTTAAATCCGCCCGGGTTGGTACCACCGCACTGAATGAAGGTCGGTCGAAGCGGCTATGAAACGTAGTTTGTGTTTTCCGTCCAGTTCAGTGTAGCCGGCTGGAACTGAGGGAAGCGCTGATATGGCACCTACCTAAATAATTCACCAACGCTTTTAGGCTGACATCACTGGTACCAGAAAACTGGTGCATTAGGTGATGTAGCCTTCGGTGTAAGTTTCAATAAAAAAAAAGTTTATTCTACAAAAATAATAATAATAATTAAAATAATAATTAAAAAAGTTCATACTCGTAACCAAAAATGTCTTAGTGGCGCAATTTATCACTGTTTTCCTATAATTATTATCAATATTGTCATAGTCCACTCCCGTCCCGTCCCTCTCTCAGCTCTCTTGACTAAGTCCGTCCGGTTCGTCGATGTGTCTCCAAGTTGCCATTATCTCTTCCTTATCAGCTCGAGACACGCGCCCTTCTCAGCTTAGAACTCTGCACGTCTTAACTTAACTATAGTGTCCACTGTCCTTTACTGAAGAACTATACGTAGTGATAAGTACTCGTAGATACAGTGCGATGAAGAAAATCAATTTGGAAACATTTTCGTCAATAGTTACAAATATTTACGTAGAAAAATATTCACACATAGAAGTTTTCAAATTTGAAGAACAAATCTATGCTAATCGGGTACTATCCACTACATAGAAGTACCGGGTATTTATGAAAATGTATAGCTACTTATAACAGATTAACGTCTGATGTAAGAATTTTAAAGTGGAACGTTTATGAAATGCACCTAATATTATTTGAGACTGAATTCATTGTAAAGATTGAAGCATTTTTGAACAGCTTTTTTTTATAAATATGTACCTAAGTAGATGTTAGAGATATTATTGTAAATATTATAAAAATAAATATCATTTTGACAAAAAAAAAGTTTGTCCACTCAATAATTATTAATTTTTCGAACTCAACACGAGTTTTTCGAACTCGCGTTTCCCAAAATATAAAGAGCACGTGAACACATTTTATTTCTATTTATATTTAATGTAGGGTTGCGGAGTAGCCTTAGTTGGTTAGCGCAAGCCTCTTACTCGAGAGGTCGTGGGTTCGATAAACACGCGCACAATTTTTCCGGATTTTAAAATATCGGTTAAAATTTGTGTGCAAAATTACAATGCACCCCGGTGAGGAAAAAACACCGTGAAGAAACCTACATACTAACAATAAGAATGTGTTGAAGTGTATAAAGGTTGACTGGAAGAGATTGCTTCGGCAATAAGTCCGCCTTCTGCTAAGCAGAAAAGTCTGTATTTATTTATATCCTACTACCAATAATAATAGTAACTATGGGTACAATTTTTTTTATTAATATTACAATTTTACTACGTTGATTCGTAGTTGCTTCTGTTGAAGTACTTATACTAATTATATAGAAGTAAGTATAAGAAAAGGAGACATTATTTTCTCACCCAGAAACACAAACTCATATCATATAGCAATAATTTGTTCCTCGTAATATGCCAGCTCACGTCATCCTCTTGACAAACCCACAAAGCTATCGTCGACACATTCGGGGGCTGTGTTTGAGCACCTCGCTAACCGCATTGTGTAACGTCCTCAGCTGTAAATATGGCATCACAATTTAATGCCATAGCGAGGTTTCAGAGGTTAGGGTTCACTATAACGATTATATACACTCAGACATGTGACGAGAGTGCCTATTATGGATATTTGCGTAGAAATTATGAACACATATATAAAGTAGTATTAGTAGCATGTATTTTAGACTTTTTGTTTATTTACATATTTTTATTAAAAAAACACAATATTTCGGCATCATTTCACAATAGTAGCATGTATGAAATAGTGGATGAGTTTTCATTAAAATATGACATCATTTCGAAATATCGTGGAATACTGATCTGTAACTGGTTTAAATTATAAAATAATTCATAGGTCTTTAGGATAATAATTCTTAGGTAGTCTTTTTTATGGAAACTGACATGGGTTACATTATTCGAATTCACCAGTATAAAAATGATGATAAGATCATACACCTTGTGGAATTAGCTAGGTCCCAGCAATGTCAGCACTTCCAACTAAACTTACTGGCTACACTGAACTGGACGGAAAATGGAACGTCCTGTTGTATCTACCCACTAAATTAAAGTATTGCGAACTATTTTATCTACTAAATGTAAGTACCTACTAAATGTAATTTTATATTACGTATACGTGAAAGTATAATCCAACGCGCACGTATTCGCTTCTACGCATTCGGTTTAACATTCTGGTCGTGGTTCGGAGTCCATGTTAGACTGTAGGTCCCTTCCCTATCCTTACATGGAGGTAGGGTTAAACTCGGCCGGGTTGGTACCAAAGCACTGAATGAAGGTCGATCGAAGCGGCTATGAGACATAGTTCGTGTTTTCCGTCCAGTTCAGTGTAGCTGGCTGGAATTTAGGAAAGCGCTGACATGGCGCCTACCTACATATTCGCCAAGGTGTTTAGGCTGACATCACTGTTAACAGAAAAACTAGTGCATTAGGTGATGTAGCCTTCCGTTTCCATAAAAAAAAATCCTTTTTGAATCCTAACAAAATCACTAACAAAGTATAGGTTCCTTCTAACTTTCTATTTATTCGAATCTATTGTGTCTACCGGATAGGCTCAATAAACTTTTAATAGGATGACGATAGGTATTATTATACGTATTCCTATCAACCACAGGACATTGTGTGGGCGAGCGACGAGCGCGGAGCGCACCAAAGTTCTTGTTTTATGCAGAAGCGATCAAGCGACCCCGCGGTGTTGTGTTACCTGATTTGACGGTACATAAGTGAGTGACAGAAATAGGTCTTCGGTCGGACAAACTTTTGTTTCGAACGCAAAACAGAGTAAATATGATAGACTATTGAATGTGAATTTTTCGTTTTAGAACTTGTAACAATATTTTTTTTATGTAAATATGATTTACTCTTTTTTTCCAAATTTCATTCTGAATTAACATGACGTTACCTACTTACGATATACAATACGAGTGACAGCATCAAAATTGTTTCAGAATATTAATAGCCAACAGATACATGAAAAGTAAAATGCAGTTATGAAGCGATGTATGACGGTGGATGAGGCAAAGGGTGTATGTCAGGAACGTGTCAAATCTCGCTCAACTGTCTCTGCCTACCCCTACGGAGAAGAGGCGTGATTGATGTATGTATGTATGTATGTACGAAAGTAATGAAGCTTTTTAATTCATAAAATTTCAAATACTTACCGGGATATTTATTTATGACTAAATTATAAAAAACACACGTCACCAAAAACGCAGCCATAGCAAAATGACGTCATCTAACGAAAAACGTATAATGAAATGAAAAAATCGTCTTATATTTATTGTTTCTCTTTACAACTAATAAATAACTGAAGACCCACGAAAATAAAAAAACGGAATAGTTTATTTAGTATACTTATAAGCTGTGTTTAAATTGTTTAAATGTAATAATTATTAAACTTACTACTACATTTTCTACCTAATACATAGTAGGTAACGCTACTCTACTACTAAAATTTCCAAATAAATTACAAACGCCAAGGGCAAATGTATTCAACTTAACTTTCTTTCGTCTGCCGTAATTCAGCTGTTTTGTAAAAGCATGACGCACGACATCACACGGACAAAGCGTGTCAACTGCGCTATTAAATAATTCTACACTCTACAACGTTGCAATGTCGCGCACTTTCCCATCCCTCTTCATAATAATGCAGACTTCGAAGTGGGTGGACAGAAGCGACAGTCGAAAGTGTACCTACACCAAGGTGGAACAACACGCAACACACGAGGGACCAATGTTATTTCTCCACTTCATGTCATTACCACAATATATCCAGCAGCTAGGCTCCTCGCGCGTGCTTAGAGGTAAACGCGAACCTCGGTGTCATACACTTGCTGACACTTGACCGGTTTATATTTTGCTATCGTAATTACATTTTACAAATGTTCACTCACACTCGACGTGGTATTCGTAGCCCCCGTAAGTATTTTTATTATTTTATTTATTTATTATATACTTATTATTATTTATTTATTGTCTATTTTATTTAGTATCTGAATATCCTTGGGCGCCATCGTACTACACACACCTCTGCGTTAGTCTGGCGTACCATAATATAATACATAATGAATCCCATTAAAAAAATCTGGACGACAAGGCATGATATTGTGAAAACTGCATCACGACAGGTCGTGACAAACGCAGATTGAACTCATCCCAAGAAGGCGCGCAAATAAAACATTAAATAATTATAAGACACATTTGGAGAAGTATAATGAAAATTCAGAAAAGCGAATGTATGAGTAGGTGATCTATTTGTAATACGAGATATTGTGTTTCAGTCTGCGCCACTCCGATTGAGCTATAATTTAGAAAGAATACGAAAATTGTATCATTTTGGAAATTATAGCTCAATCGGAATGGCACAGACTGACACATATCATCTCATATTACAGGTAGATCACCTACTGATTTAATTACTTATTCAAACAATTAAAACAGTTTACAAAGCAGAAACTAATTCTAAAACTAACCTACTTATGAAATAAAACTAAATACAAATTAAATACTACCTAAGAAAGAACACAAAAAAAACTTGCAAGGTGACCGAGCACGCTTGAAGAAGCGACAGCGAGGCAGATTAATTTGGTAAAATTAATATTTCCTCCATCTCAGCGTTCTCCCCCA
>WYDE02000030.1:126285-140175 GCA_009867175.2 Adela reaumurella | reverse complement strand
TGCCCGTGGGCGCCGTCGGGCTGCTCCTCTGAGCTAGCCTGGCGAGCGCCATATGTCGCGCTTCCCATAAAAAAAAAGTCAATATCATCATCTTTGATCCAAATTGGAAAACACACTAAATTGGGACGAGTGAAGCGAGCGCGTATTGGTATATTAATTCATTCATTCATATCGTTTGGTTTTACAGCAACTCACTCATCAAAACCTATAGGGTACATACTTCCCCTTGACCTAGAATGAATTTGGCAAGAAGTAAGGTCTCAAAGGATAAAAAAATATTTACTTCGTTGTCCATTGGTGTCGGTATGGACAACAGGCAAAGATTGTCGAGACGCTCCATTCCCAGGATGGATGAACTATCTAAAACTAAGTTCGTAAGGAACCCTGGGCGTGACGCGTGACGTGAGTCCTACAGAGCTACGTGAACTTGTAGGTATGTTGTTTTAAACATTACCTATCCATTTTATTATATTTTATTTTAGCAAACTCGTCCATTTGTCTGTTAAGTAGTAAAAAAATATTGATGTCTAAAGTTTTAAAGTGTTTGAAAGTTTTTGAAAGTGTGTGTGTTGAAATGTTTAAAATTAATATCTAACAATAATTATTGTTAGATATTAATTTTAAACATCAAAGTCACCCCACAATATCATTGATTTTTTATTATTGTCAATAATAATAATTGATTGATTCAATATCATTGATTTTTTATTATTGTCAATAATAATAAATCAATGATATTGTTTATTTCATTTTTTTTATTCAAGGTGACAAACATGAATTATCAGACTTAATGGATAGTTGATAATGATAATAGAGTGACCGATTCATTGGAATCATGTATACAATAGATAATATTTTCACGGACGCTGAAGTGCTAAAATAAAATGAAATTATACCACGGAGTCAACTACAATCACTTTGCTCAAATAATCTCCGTAATGTAAAAATGTCCGTAAATCTCCGTAAATGTGGAATTATTTGTAATAATAGGCCAGTACTTATGTATTTTTTTTTAATGAAAACTGACACGGAAAGCTACATCACCTAATGCACCAGTTTTTTCTGGTACCAGTGCTGTCAGCCTAAACACCTTGGTGAATTTATATAGGTAGGTGCCATGTCAGCACTTTTCTCAATTCCAGCCGGTTACACTGAACTGGATGGAAAACACGAACTATGTTTCATAGCCGACCTTCATTCAGTGCGGTGGTACCAACCCGGGCGGGTTTAACCCTACACCATGTAAGGAGAGGGAAGGGACCTACAGTTTAACGTGGAATCCGAACCACGATCAGCGTCTACGGTCAATCGGTCACCCATCACCCATCCAAGTCCTGGCCGCGCTCAGTATTACTTAACTTCGGTAATCGAATACTGAATATCGCAACCACTGTGCCAACATCATCAATGTCATGTTTATTTTTATTTTTCATAAAACTAAAACTTAACATTATTATTTTCCTCTACCCTATCCGCGCCGCAGCTCCAACAACAGCAAGTAGTCCTGCAGTAGCCTGCTATAGCAGTGAATGTCGGCTGCAGCCTCGTGCATGCGTACATGCGTGTGGCGTGGAAGATGATAATAAAACCAGAATGTGCGTAACTTTACTGGTCAGTTGGAATAGTGCTAATAAAAGTATGATTGTACTTACATGAAAAATAAAAGTTCGATCTTGCTAACAGACGAAACATATTACCTCTACCAGAGACGAATAAAAGAATAGACTGCCAATGCTCATACAAATTTGCGTTCGCAAACAGCTGAAAAATTCTGTATTATTGATAGATGGCGTTGTTGTATAGCCCGAAAATTGTTCTACTAGACGATAAAACCAAGTAATTTAATTTAATTCGTTTGTAAAAACTAAGAAATATTTTATAGTTTTACTTCAATGAGTTCATTAGTTGATATGTATTTAGAAATTTCATTTCAATTCAATACTTATAATATAATTGACTCCTCAGGCTTTTGTTAATAGATGGCGTGGTGGATATCGATTCTCATTTGAAGTATGGACATTAACAGACTGATGTTTTTACTTGTCTCTGCTTCCACATTACCGCTTGAGTGTCGATACTGGCCATGGTTCGGATTCCATAAAAAACTATAGGTCCCTTTGCTCTCCTCATAACCTTGCAACGTGGTAAGGTTTAACCCGCCTTAGTTGGTACCACCGCATTGAATGAAGGTCCGTCGAAGCGGCTATGAATTTTTTTTTCGTGTCTTCCGTCCAGTTCAGTGTAGCCGGCTAGATTAGGGAGAAGAGCTGGCATGATTGGTACCAACCTAATTCGCCATGGTGTATTGAGCTGATACGGGTGCCACAATACTAGCGCTTTAGGCTGATGTTACCATCCATGTCCGTTTCCATAAGGAAAAAACAAATTTAGTAATACCGCAGGTTGAAGACACCGTGAATTCATTAATTTGATGTCTATAAAATAATTGGAGGGGGCGGGTCAATCATATCGATCGCCGATCGTAACGTCCCCACTCGTTTGGAAAGGTTCAAAATAAAACAGCTGTGTTATTTTTTCATAAATACCGTCACTTGCATGAGGTTTTATTCATTTTAAATCGAAGGTAATAGTGTCATTTGAATAGTTTTAATTTTAATCACTTTCATAGTGGGTAATGTGTAGTAGGCGATACAACTAAAAACTAAAGTAAACATAGGTGTAATGCGGTGATAAAGAAATTAATCATTTACACCGTTTTGTTAAAACATACAAGATGCACACCGCCTGTTGTTAGATATTAAATCGCATATTTGTTTTCTTAAAAATTGTTTGTTTCAAACAAACGATCAGGTTTTTGTCACTGGGAATGTAAGAAAAATACATTTATTTCGAAGTGAAAGTGAACCAACAGACGGCGAACAGTCCCACAGTGATGTGTTAGAAATTGAACTAAAGTTTAAGAACTTTTACATTAAAACAAAAAGTTTTTAAACAGAAATGTGCTATAATAATCAGTTAAAAATTATACTAATGTCCGACTCGAATTAGCAATACTATTCAATCCTCATTCAGAAACAGTATTTTTATTTTTCAAATAATTTTAATCAGGTCGCCAATGATAAAACAAAACAAAATAATATCTCTCCAAACAAACTTTTGAGAATAGAATTCTCATCGGACTGCTCTTAAAAATCTAAATGAAAATTAACATAAAGCAACTAGAGTAGATTAGCTAGAATTCTACCTAGATCGCTGGTACACTTAACAAAAATATATCTAATTTAAATCTGTAAACCAATTTTCTCAAACGCATTACATAATGGATATGCATAAAAATAAAACTAAAAGACAATTTCGATACGCACGCCCTTCCTGGTAAACGTCTTAATAATAATTTAATATTAAGTGAATGGCTTGGAAGTGTCCACCGGCGAGGTGGATCACCAGCTTAGCTCGCATGCTGTGCTCGCAACTCACGGCTAGCAGCGTCTGACTAACCACAGTACAAATAAATTTTGGACTAAAGAATTTTTACATTACGATAACAATTCAAACAAAATTGTACTAAACAACAAGGAATTTGTACTTTAGGAGATGTGATACTCGGAGAAGCGACTAGGTTCTCATCAAAATCGTAATTTTATACAATAGAGAAAATGTCATATAATATTAATATAAACACTGCGATAACATAACGTAAAGAAAATTCTTATGTATTCTGCTAAATCAAACAACCGAACCTGAGGTGGGTCGGCGCGGGAGCGAGGCGCTACTGCGCTCACTTCGCGTCATGCGCCGCGCCGTCTCCGCCTCTACCAAACATTGGACTACAAGCACACCGAGATATTCCATCCACATAAAACAATGATATGAGTGCGAACAGCAACACTTTGGTTTAGATCACAAACGCGTCTTGTGCTGAGACCAAACGAAATCGACTAACTGACATCGGCACGCCCACTACACAAGCTACCCTCTCGGCTACTGTGGCCCGGCAATCTCACCACTTACGACAGGGTTATTCGTGTTCTATATAAATATTAAATGTCACAACATCAAGCTGGTATAAAAAACACTAAGCCTACTAAAACTACTACCTGCAAAAACTCTTTTGAAGAGTGTACTTACGAGCTAGTCACTTCGTAAATTGAATGCAAAATGGTGCTGTCGGTGGACGCGAGCGGCGCCGACTCCCCAAAACCCGACGCCGAACATTCGGTCTTCCGCTCGAACCATTCATCTATTACGGCATCGTGGCCGCTCTCGTCGAACGTTCGCTGTGTTCGTTCGGGGTCGTCGGGGACGCTCGCGTCACATCCACGCGTCGTATAAAAGTCGAATCTAATCAAAATATAACAGTATTTTTTTGCAACTTAGTTTTATTACAGTTTTCTGAAACAATCTTAACCGAACTTTACACAACGCACGATGGATCTTTACACCATCATAATTTCACGCGAACAAAAACTGCGACGAACCTTACAATAAGCCGAAACCTACATTTAAACCTTACCGAGATGTTCCTACACTAGATTCGTATTAATACTCGTGCCAATTCCTTTTTGCATCGATTCCATTGTACAAAAATATACGTCCAACACGATTCGCGCATCACACTATACCAATAATTTTTAGATAATCAACAAACCCTTAGCTTTACCGCATTGCCAACTCAACAATTAACACGTCCAATTTAATACCACACGATTTCTTGAGATCCCTTTCATTGACCAAGTCCATTCTTAACTACTTTGAACATTTTTAAACCTCTTAGTGTCGAGGTTAAAAAATTATTAAAAAAATCTTCCACCTCATTCTCAGGCCTCTATTCAAGTTTCAGAAAAATGTACAAAAATAAATTTGTAGCAGGTTTACAAATTCACGCAAAAATAGATAAAAAAAAACAATTTTCTCGATCGCGAATAAACAGAGAAAAGGTTGGTACTACTTCACTTTCACACGAACACACACACGAGTTTACCTTAGATTACTACAATATACGTCAGAGACGAGACGCTACCACTAGTACGCGGGGCTAACAACTGGAAGAACTTATTCTCCTTGGGTGTCGACTTAAGCGACTTGTTGCTCGCTGAAGGCGTAGTTTAAGTCAGAAAGGCGAATTGCTTTTAGGTAATTCGTAATAAATGCAAATAACGTTCCATTGAAAACGGAACGTTTATTTAGGAGAACTTTTTGAAGTGTCTTCACGATACACGACAAGTCAACCCGCTGCGAGTAAAATTTAGATATAATTATTATCGCTTTCAAATACACGTAAATTCACGCTTTATATTTACTTATATGTTAGCGTTACTACTTTTCAGTACAAAAACGAGAAATGTTCGACTTATATAATTACACGTAGGTATATATATATAATTATAATATAAAAAATATTAGTACTAAAATTTAAGATACCGTTTATTATTATTATGAAAGTACAAAATTTTTTTTTTTTATTTTTTCTTTCTTTAGTAAATGATTATTATTACAAATTATGACACTCATACCCTGATGCACCCCGCGCATTTTTCTGTAAAAAACTATTCATTTACTTAATTAATTGCCACGCAATTGCTTAGAAAAAATGTTACCAATTCGTAAATGTATCACCAACATGTCACAAAAATCGTTTTTTTTTTCGGCACTTTCGATACAAACAGTCGCAAATCTCGGCACAAAATTTTAAAACTACCCCCTTAAAACCGTTCGCGTTAGATCTTACCGTCTTTAATTTTTATTATTACTTTTTTTAATTAAATTTGATGCAGCGTTTATAGCGATTGAAAATTTTAGAATCTGCCTTACATTCCCTTGATCACCCGATTTGCAGCCTTTTCGAGATTTACATTTAGGTCTTAGCTTAGTGGCTCGGCATCCTTACCGATAGTAGGCTTTTTACGAATTGAAAAAATGTAATTGTAGCCACCAAATTACCAAGTCCAATTTATTATCACGATTCTACTTACTACAGTTAGGTATACTGATTAAACGCAGACTACAATGTAAGTATATGAAAACGTTGCATATCAAAATATATCGTAACAGGTTCGATAGCGATCACTAACCGATTACAGCCGTATACTAAACTTCAGCCAATATGGAATTACCAAATTTTGTTTTTGAGCTACAAGTGCAATCCACAGAAAAGTAGTTAGCATTATTTATGTGCTCGACTTTCCATCAGGATATTTATCCGCAAAAAGTGAGACTAAGCATTGTCTCAGACCACGTTTGGTCCTCACACCAGCATTAGAATCTAACGCTCCTAGAGGTATGTATAAAACGCTTCGACGTCCTACAGCTATTCCGTCTTACGAAACGAATCGCGAGGACGCTTCGCTCGCAACGGGGTCATTTTAGCGACTTTCAAATCGCAACTTACGTTCGGCAGTGTTACAATTTATTCATTAATTCGGGTAATACAACACGATTATCATAATGTTAAACCTAACGACGCTTGGAGCGTAGAGTGACCAGAACGCACACGATTCTCTATTAGGCACGGCACGGGGCCGGTGCGCAGCGAAGGTGAGAGACGATCTCTGCACAAAATGAAGACCCTCGCTTCGCACATGCTCGATAATGAGTAATAATGAATGATACATATTTATAATACGAAAGATGAATAGAAGGTAGATGATGGAAGGATTAACACGATCCAGTGTTCTCATGCACACGCAACATTCACACTTATACTTAATGGAGTAATGTAGAATGCAAAAAACTATGAGCCTAATTTTAAAACTACCATATCGCTAAAAGAAGATGCAAGTGACTCCTCTCCGACACGGTAAAGGTTTTTATCTACAGGAAAGAAGAACTCCGCACACGTTACTCGGTGAAAATAAAACGATCGGTTCCAAGAATACGATAGTAAAATGACAGTTTCCTGCGTTAAAAATTAAGTAATAGACATTAAAATTTCACCTAATAATAAACATTGAATAAAATAACATGTAATGATTAAATTAAGTAGGTATTAATATTTTATGCATAAGCGAGATAAATACTTATGACGATCAAATAGTGATTCTTAATGATATATTTAATTAAACTAACACTAACATACATAGAATCAGGATTTGTGGGGACCGCGAAGGTAGGTGGGTAGACGTTTCCGGAGGGGATGAGGCGAAGGGCAGTGGCGGGGGTGGGGCTGAAGATTATTACATATAGTGTGACAGCTCACAGCTTTTTTCTGTCTTCAGGGTCTATCTAGAAAATATGTCCATCCGAGTTACAACATTATTATAGGTTGAAATGCGCATATTAGGTACGTATTATTTCATTAAATTTTATAAAATTTGCAAAAGTAACAAATGGTTTCTTTGTACTTTAAGCAATTCACTAAACTACACCACATTTAACATTGGAAAATTTAAAAGTTGTCATCTAAATAAATCAATATTCATATAAAGTTAACAAATGTTGGAATATAAACTAAGAAATCTCTCAACGTATTGTAATCACTAATCACTTTCAAAACTGAATAACGTAAATAAATTACTAGTTACAATAAATTTAATTAAACGGACATGGAACTACAAAAATGTACTCTGATCAAAATAATGACGAATAGAAAATATAAATTGTTCCAACTACAAAAAATGTGAACGCGAAACCGTTTCTAGTACTTCCGTATGTAGAATGCGCTGTGGTAATTTATAATTAGCTAGGAGTAATTACATTTTTAGATATATTTTTAGATAAATTATGTTAATAATTTACTGTGTTCTGATGAAATCTCTTTCAAATATGTTGCCTTTAAAAAAGACTTTATTGTGCTATAATATGTATGTAAGTTTGAACTTTTCACGTACTTACAAGGTTGTTGGGAGGTATTTTTTTTTATAAAGATTTGTGAATGATTTACTAGAGGTATTACCATAGATTTCTTCAATATAATAGGTGCTTATATCTTTTCGTGTCGCTATTTCAGACAAAGCTTATACTCTATAATAATTTGTGTCACAAAGATCCCTACAAATATGTTATGCGAAACTCCGAACTCTAAAAGGACATACGCAACATAGAGGTATTTTAGTTGTACGTTTCTTAGAAACTCAGTAGGTACAGAGTCTGAGCCAAAACAAATAGGGGCTTTATAGGAAAGTATAAGAATTGCATTAATATATCTCGATAGAACTATACGCGAGGGACTCTATATAATAAAATCTTGTAATTTGGACTATTGAAATGAGGTCGTGGCGACGAGCGAGCGGCGAACGCACTTCACTTACATTTGTACGTGGTCATCATCAGATGATCTGCTTAATTTTTTTTTATATTTCCTAAATATACCAACAACTGCTCGTCAATATATATTACGATTTATTAGTAATACGCGTTCGCGTGGGGCGGTAGTCGAACGCAACGTTTTCAAAAATTCCGGCTCTTCTCGCAGAGACTTTATCGGATTTGTCAGTACATTTGCTCAGCTCGTGGCGAGCAGACGTCTCCGTGACCATGAACAGGGTGGCGATCGCGAAAATGGTCGACTGTATTCTCGCTGGAGACGAGATGTCCGTGCTCACTCGCACTCGACGTCAAGCGTATACGTGCGTGCGGGGAGCTAGAGTGGGGCGTGACAAGCGAGTCCCGCCCACACAGCGGTGTAGTCGAGAATACAGTCGACAATTTTCGCGATCGCCACCCTGGCTGAACCTAAGATTGATTAAGATCGTAAATTCTTTCAAAGTAATCAGCAAGTTATATTTTCATTTAGAAGATTGTACTAGGAGAAGTTCGCCACAAATCTTCAGTTCTTTAAACAAATTTAAACACAGTGGAAAATAATCAACAACAAATCCTAAATGAATGGAAGCGCATACCGCACAACTCCAGGGTCGCAGGAATGGTTGAACAAGGCGAGCGTACTGAACACCGCGCCCGCCACGAACACGGACTGCCCCTCGTGCTTGATCACGTTACTCCCTACCGACGGCTTCTCGCACTGCAGCTCGAACACTTCGTGGGCATTGAACTGGAGCACCTGCAGGTTCCTCAGCATCAAGCCACCGACAAACGCTATGTCTTCTTGCGGAGCGGCAACGGGAGCCATGGTCTTGAGCTCTTCCAACTGTACGGGCGTATCTCGCGGCTTTCCTTCGAACCACCCGCTCAGTTCAACGAGTTTCAACAGGAATGCAGCCATTTGGGTGCGATGCAATAGGTCGTTTTTGGTCCTTTTGTCTTCGTGGGCCACCAAATTATAGATGTTTCTGTAATCGTTGCTTTTGTAGACTCCGGTTAATTTTTTGCCGAGTTCGGAACGGATTTTGTTGAAGTACTGCAGGGTATTCTGCGTGATGATCCGTATGGCCACGAGGCAGGTGATGGAGCACCCTGACTTCCACAATAATGGTAGTACGGGACACTCGTAGTCGTGGTATATTTTGGAATCCGTGAGGCATTTATCGCTGCAGAATTTTACATTGGGACAGTTTGGGCACGCCAAAGGGACAACACACCTGGAAATACAAAATTAGGCAGATTTAAATTAAACTTGTATTTGAATGTGATGTAATGGTCTCGTGGTCGTGAAAAAAAAGTCATATTGTTATTAAAATGAATACTCTGATCGTGTTCCTTATTTAGTAAAAAGGTGAAAAGGTGTCGAAAAAGTTCGCTTAAGTCCTTTTTAAACTTGAACGGTCTATTTTTCAAAGTCGTCTGGCAGGCTGAAGCTCAAAAATATTCGCCTGGCAAATTTTTAGCATGTCTATGTATCGAGGTCTTCATTTTACTTTTGTACACTTCGGATCCCAACCTGTTTTTGAGATAAGTAGGAATTTTTATTTTTTTTAAAGTGTTGCCATTTCTCAACGCAACAGCTTCCAGTTGCCAGATCGACATATTCTTGATGCCGAAAAAATAAGGAACACGACCAGCGTATTGATTTTCATAACAAACTCACGTTTTTTTTCACTAACTCCCAGTCCATAAGTATACTGAGAAATGTGTAGTAAAGTAAGTCAAAAGTATTTTATTTATACCCGATTAAGACGAAGCTAAATGGAAAGGTTATGATTTTGACACCCTAATGTACGTATGTAAGTGGGTGTAAGTAGGGAGAGACATTTGAGCGCCATGCGACACGTCCCTCACATTCATCCTTTGCTTCATCCACTGTCATAGATCGCTTCATACATGCTCGTCGGTTACGGGTGCTGCGAACTTGCCATTTCCTTAAAAGGTTACCTATTTGGTCATGGCATGTTCGCCTAGGGCGGTCCCGTTCGACCTTCCCTTCTACATTCGCTTCATATACTTATTTGGTCATTCTCTCACCATCCATTCCTACCATGTATCCAAACCATCTAAGCATACCTTTCTCTATCCTTGTCGTTATGTCTCCTTTCAATCCAAATTTTTCTCATACACTGTTTTCTTCGTACCGTGTGGAGCCGGTACTTAAAAGAATGCCTCCACTGCACCTCTTCCCATGCATGTCGTAAAAGGCGACTAAGGGATAAGGACAAGATGCCGTGCTAAAGGGCGACAGGCTCGCCACCTCTCACCTTGGCACGGTTCTTCCACCGAGTCATGCAGCAGGTGGGACTTCGTGCCTGACATGCTGCTTGATAGATATCTTTTCCGAATACCTTGCGAAACGTGGTGGTCGGTGTTCTACTGTAACTTACCGGAGTTCTTGCAGCACAACACCGATTGCTCTGCCACGGTTGTCGGGATGTAGCGTTAGTGATATGTATGTATGTATTCTTCACCCTATCTTTAAAAGATACATCACGCACACTGCAATTGGATTCGAGCCATATAGCTTGTCGACTGTTACATGGTGGTAGCGTTAAACCTGCCCGGGTTGGTACCAACGCACTGAATGAAGGCCGGTCGAAGCGGCTACGAAACACGTGTTTTCCGTCCAGTTCAGTGTAGCCGGCTGGAATTAAGTTAAGTGCTGACATGGCACCTACCTACATAATTCACCAAGGTGTTTAGGCTGACATCACGGGTACCAGAAAATGCTACCAGAAAGCTACATGACCTAATGCACCAGGCATTAGGTCATGTAGCTTTCTGTGTCAGATTCCATAAAAAAAATAGCTAGTAGCTACATTTTGAAATTTTTCGACTCTTCTCGCGGCGTACGTAGCTTAACAATCGTACTGTACATGTACAGTACGTTTGCTAAGCTGGTATCTAGCGGACGTCTCTGCGACCATGCACAGGACGCTCTGTTCGAAACGTCGGACAATCCGATAAAACCGCCGCAAGAAGAGCCCGAAGTTTTCAAAATGTTGTTCAGCGACCGCGGTAATTTAAAAAATAGCTATGTCATAATAGCAATTAAAAAAAATTATAAAACTTGTCTGCACCCCTTGCATATTCTTTCTGCCGGCTCGGTCATGGTATTATGTAGGTGTTGAGGTCTTACGTGTTGAAGCAGTGGTGGCAGTGCGTGGTGCAGAACTCTGCGAGCAGCACGCCGCTGTAGGCTCTCTCCACCAGCACCACTTCTCCCGCAGACACGTTCCGTGCCGCGCGCGCGAACCTGCACGCAACAAGCCAGTTTGTTTTTGTCAAATTTTAAATACTTCACATACAATATCTAATTCTATATCGAAAGAGCTTATAAATGGAAAACAATTTCCCCAGTAGGTACTGCTCGCTAGGAAAGCTAGGAAATTAACATAATATTTTACAAACCTTCCGCGTGACTCATCGAACGATATTTGAATGGCTTCGGAAGCGGCCGGGTAGTTGTTATTTGGCTTGCCAGTGAGCCTGGGTTGCGGGGGAGCGTTGCTGGTGGTGGCCGCTGGCGGTGGAGGCGCGTTCTTCTGCAGCTGCTGCCCCTTCAGCATGAGCGCGCTCATGAGCTGCGCGTCCGTCTGCATCTTCTGCTTCTTCTCCGGCGGCAGCTTGGCGTCGTCCAGCGCGGTGATAGTCTCCCTGTGTGTGCACACACGCATTCATGTATAGTTATATTCTCACGTGATTTTATTTATTGATACTGACACGGATGGGTCATCATCTACTGCACCAGTTCTTCTGGTACCAGTGATGTCAGCCTAAACACCTTGGTGAATTATGTAGGTAGGTGCCAAGTCAGCACTTCCCTCAATTCCAACCGGCTACACTGAATTGGACGGAAAACACGAAATATGTTTCATAGCCGCTTCGACCGACCTTCATTCAGTGCGGCGGTACCAACCCGGGCGGGTTTTACCCTACCACCATGTAAGGAGAGGGAAGGGAATTACGGTTTAACGTGGAATCCGAACCACGACCAGAGCCAACGGTCAAGCGGTCACCCATCCAAGACCTGACAGCGCTCGGCAGTTCTTAACTTCGGTACTCGAATACAGAATAACCGCAACAACTGAGCCAACGACGCTGATTCAGGATCGAATCGTGACGAATTGGTCACGGAGACTTCTGCTCGCCACGAGTTGAGCAAACGTACTGTACGTAGATCAGCCGGAAATTTTCAAAATGATGTCTTATCATCTTGGTTTGACTATCTACCACACTAATAGCTTATTTTGTCTTTTTGCTGCTTTCACAATATTATTCAGATTTGTTCAGAATGTTCAATTCTATGTCAAATTTCACCTAGATACATAACTGCTAACGTGCGGCCTTCGGGTTTGAGTTTGTCTCTAAGCACGCGAACGGAGTCGCGTCTAGTCAATTATTAAGGGGCCGCATGGCGGAACTAGGCGTTTTGAGAGATCGAAACAATTTCTTTCTACAGATTAAGTGGAATGTAAACGAATTTTAAATATTTGGTTCAGTTTTCTTAATCTAAGCTTCTCAAATAGTAAAATATTTGTAAAATATGTTGTGCCCCGAAAAGTAAATATATGTAAATGAAACCTATATGAATCATCAAGATTAAAAATACATCTATTTGAATTTATAAATCATAAAAAATATTCAAAAAATTATCTACTTTTCTGTCAGAAGTTGTTTGTCCAACAAGAGCTAAGAACGTCGGCCGCTGTCGATTTTGTATGGACGGAGCGGAAACGCGATAAACACTCTTAAGGCGGGTTTCAGGCGATCGAGCTGAGCTTATTTTTCTTTCTTCATTTTTTTAGGTACGCCTGTTCACATCTTCAAGACGCCGGGTCAGGTTTCCTCGAGCACAACAGTTAGCCTCAATTGAGTGCAGTTACACTATTAGAATTACGGAGATTTATTAAAGCGGTACCGGTGAACCTGTTTGACGCCTACCAGCCTCCGACCACTAGTTGCCATTTCTTACCAGGTAATAGTTAGGAGTAACTCCAGTTCTACGAGTACATAACTGACCACGAAAGTACCACAGCAAGCCATTGATGGATCGGCGCCGCGATGAGATCTACTACGAGTAATAGAAAGCATGGACAACGATTATTATAATTATGTAAAGTGAAGCCACTATAATCTTTTCGTAGACTCACCTAATAGATAAAGCAGAAAATTCGTAACTGCCTATGAGAATCTATGCGCAGTCGGGATTTTATGTTCGGTCATAACTCGAGGACTACTCAATCAACTCATAAGATTTTCACGAATTCACGATTTTCCCAGACGTATTCTGCAACAACTGGGTATGATTATAGGCAATGTACGATCGACGTATTCCTTCGGGGGTCGCAGTAGTAAGCAAATATGTCGCAGTGGTAAGCAAACAAGTCTTCTGTCGCAGAAAAGTATAAAAATTCTTAATCCGTCATTTCGACACTAACACAATTTTGATTTGTTTGGCTTCTCGTTTTAATCTCTTTTTGTGTGAGATTAGTTCTCCATTATTCTGTACTCGAAGGGCGAGATGAGACCACAGAACTTCATATAATCAATATATCTGGCATGATCCAATTATAGTACCGCGTGGGACCGGTACTTAAAAGAATGACCCCACTGCATCTCTTCCCATGCATGTCATAAAAGGCGACTAAGGAATAAGGACAAGAT